>JAJJWX010003410.1:0-34710 GCA_023529315.1 Papaver bracteatum | reverse complement strand
CAATCACGACGCCCCCAAGTGTGGCTATTGTGACTGAGAGGTCGGCGGGAAATAGTTGAGCATGAACCACTGTTGTATGCAAAATCAAGACGGAAGGCTGAACTTTTCTATAACATAAGCGTGATTCTTGAGCGGAGTGGTATTGTGAGTGTGTGATAACATCATTGAGTGAAGCTGGTCTGCAGTAGCTGTGATCAGCTGGACTGCATGAGCATCGAGCATTGCAGCAACTGCGATCAGTTGTACTGCAACAACGACGAGCAGAACTGCATTGCAGCAGTTGCGGTCAACTAGACTGCAGGAGATGCGAATATAGCTGGACTGCAGTAGCTGTGATCAGCTGAAATGCAGCAGCGACGAGCAAAATTGAACTGCAACAGCTGCGATCAGCTGGAATGCATCCACAATGAGCAAGACTGTAGCAGCTTCGGTCATCTAGACTGCAGGAACAACGAGCATAACTGGATTGCATCAGTTGTGCTCAGCTGGAATGCAACAGAAATGAACAAACTGCAGCAGCTACGACCAGCTGGTCTGCAGAAACTGTGAGCATATCTGGACTGCATTAGCTACGATCAGCTGGAATGTAGCAGCAACGAACAAATCTGCACTGCAACAACTTCGTTCAACTGGAATGTAGGAGCTACGAACATTGCTGGACTACATTAGCTGCGATCAGCTCGAATGCAGCAGTGACGAGCAGAGTTACAATGCAGCAGCTTCGACCAGCTGGACTAAAGGAAAGACGAGCCTCACTGCAGAAGATGCGATCAGCTAGACTGTAGGAGATGCAAACATGATTGCAACAGCTACGATCAGCTGGACTGCAGGAATACGAACAGAGATGGACTACAGCATCTTTGATCATCTGGACTGCAGCATCGGCTTAGGAACCGGACTTAAACATTTCAATAAACCTAGGTGGAACAGTTACAAATAAAACTAGACATCATAAGTTGCGTCCAACTGAGTACAGAATTCTCAGGCAACTGGACTACATCGGTTGCGTCCAACCGAGTACAACAGTTTCTTTTGAACTGGAGTACAATAATTCAATCAACATAACTATGGAAGTTTAACATTACTGATTGTAATAATTGCGTAAAAATATTATGGTGTATGCTCGCCCCCTCTTAATCCTGCAACTCGTTGGAGGATTAAGAAGTTCAGGTTACCTGAAGTTTCGATTTTCGGAAGCGAATTCCGCATTGCATTTTAGGCGCTATGTAACTCACCCCCAATCGTATGGAGTGTTACGCAGCTTTCCCCAAAAGAGTTATTTCAGACCATGAGGTGTTACATATCTCGCCTACAAGCGATAGTCAATCACGTTGAAGTGATATGCAACTCGCCCCCAGAAGATAGTGATTGTCATGCTGCTCAATGCTCGCACAAGGATGCACTGCCTTGCTGCATTTTTCTCGCGCATAAAATTTTGAAAATGTCTGCTATCCGGAATTCGCGCGGGGGACCAATCCCACTATTCCAGTTGCGCGCAGAATTGAAATATGTGCATCTTCTCGTGAGAAAATGCTCGCCATATTATAGGTGTCTTATTGAACAAAAGTATGCATGAATATATGAAAACACTGAACAAAAGTATGCATGAATATATAAAAAGATGCAAATATATGTAAATTGTATACTTACCATATTGTAAATGTTATTGCGACTTCGTTTATGAAGTGATTAGGATGTCCACTGGCTATGTTGGTGTTTTCCAGCGACGATGACTAGTATAGTTTCCTTAGCGTCTCGTCCCGACTTAGTAAATTGATTTGTCTGTGGGACTGGAATTTACCAGTTGAATCATTTCTGGATTGAAGACTATTGCTACGGAACTGTATTTCAGCAGTTGCGATCAGCTGTACTGTAACAGTTATGCATAAAACTGGACTGAAGCAGTTGTGAGAAAAACTGTATTAAAAAAGTTTTGGGGAAAATTGGACTACAGCAGTTCGACCAACTGGACTGTAGGAAAAAATGACTGCGGCAGTTCGATCAACATGCCAGCAGTTATTGCTATGAAACTGGATTACAACAGTTCGATCAAATGACTGTAATAGTTATGTGGAAAAGGACTGCAGCAGTTCGATCAACTGGACTGCAGTATTTTCGGTGGTGATTAAATGTGACCGTTTCTGGCGCTGTCATTTTAAATTTCTAAAAATTTAATTTCCCCAAAAATTGAAATTCCACCTTCACGTTGTTGGGTATTGACATACGATCTCAACGGGCCGAAAATCACTCAGTTTGGATGCACGAAGAAAAAGTTATTGAAAAATTGGTCGGTAAGCGCCTTGCTCCAAATATGTTGATGTCTTGATTTCACCCAAAAAATATTATTCTCCAATTGTAAAATCTTACCTTTATGTCGTAGGATATTGACATGCGATTGCAACGAGCCAAAAATCATCCAATTCGGATGTGAGACAAAGAAGATATCAACCAAACGAGTTTTTAGACCAAGCCCAAGTGGGTGTACATATCCGCAAGGCAAGAGAAATTGGGCTGAATCATCCAATGGCCACGGTACTAATCGCCAAATAATCGTCCAGATCACCGATTGCCGCTCGTCTTGGCCTCCGGCTCTTTGGCCGCCGGCTCTGTCGCCGCTTGCCGCTGTTCTCCGGGTCTTGCCGTGAAGTCTTGCCGCCATGTTCCGCCACCGACCATGGTTGCCGTGATGCGTATTGACTGTGTGGATACGCGTTACATTGAATTCTTGATGAGACTTGTAGCATTGAAGTTTCCTGAAAATCGAGTTTTGATGTAGCTTGGAACATCGAAGTTTGATGCACCCCATAACATCAACGGTTGGTATGTGAAGAGCATCAAACATTGATGTAATTTGAAGCATCGAAGCTTTTCCGGTTTAACTGACTGAAGTGGGCGAACGAAACCTTTGTTGGAGAATGGGTGAACAGAACCTTTAAGGTGGGTGACTGAGCGTAAACTTGGATGACTGGAATCCTGACGTGGGTGAGGAAGCTGTCGGCTTTGGCCGCCGGCTTTACTCGGAATTTGAAACTTTCCGCAACACTCTTTCTATGAACCGTGATCTTTCCTCTGAACATTTGGTGATAGTTTTGCGATACTGTTGTGTTTGCTTATAACCCTTCATGCAACGGTTTTCTGTATCGGGTTTTGCTGAAATGTGATATTTTCTTGCAATGGTTTGGGTACTATTGCCGTTTCTCATGGACCTTCCACCACCGTTTTGCTATACTTTTGCGGCCTTTTCTGGGGTTTTTTTAGGTGATTTTCTGGAGGTCTTCTCTTGGGTTTTCAAGCGCCTAGAGATGTAGGAAACTTGTCACCTCTGCGATCATGATAGTAGCGATTTTGTCATACATCAAAACTCGAACAGGTGGATAATGTGTTATTTGAGAAGCAATTTTTTCTGAACTTTGGACTTGAACAGGCTGCGGATCGAACATCGTGACAACAATCATGGTGACTTTTGTAGTGAATCAGCTGTGGTGTCTTTCAACTGCGATGCTGGACTGCAGCAGTTGCGTTCAACTGGACTGATAATCTGTATTTAATCTGATCTGCAATGTTGCGATCACCGATCTGCAATGATTGGAAATAAAACTGGACCAAGCCATATTGTAGATCGAACATCCAGCAGCAATTTTGACGATTCTTTTTCGACATCTTTCACCGTGGATCGAACGTTCTTGCGGGGGTTTCACCAGTCTTAATAGTGATTTTTCGCCATGTAACGTGCAACAGATAGAATATACTGCCAATAATTTTGGCAACATTTTCATCAGGCTTCGTAATGATGTAATTTCAGTGGTTTCAGAAGGTAACAGTTTCAGCAAACCTCGAACCTCGAATCTGGATAGTAGCAGTTGCGATCCACTTGACTGCAGTGTCTGCGATTACATGGTCAGCAGCAGCTGCGATCATCTGGACTTCACCAATTCCAAACATACTGGACTGCAGCAGTTACGTTCAACTGGACTGCGGCAGTGATTTTCAAGCCGTTCAAACTGTTTTTTGACGGACATGATTTGAAGCATTTTGTACAACTTTTCTCAATGGAAAACACGATTTATTTTCTCGTATCTCCCCTTAGTCGGCGCCAATGTTTGTACCCAAAATTACTTTTGGGCACGAAACACGATTGAATTGATTATTTGGTGTGCTTTTAGGGTTAAGAGACGATTTGAAGAACAAATAAAGAGACGCAGGTTTAACGTGGTTCGGCATGGTTTGCCTACGTCCACGGGTGAATCCCCTTGGGGAGCATTTTTCCATTGATAATTTGTGTTACATCATCTTTTTCTCTCATATTCGCTACCCCCATTTTCCTATCAGGATGTAACTACTTATACCTCCCCATAATTAATTTCGGATTAAACTTAAATTACATTAAAGTTCCATCATGCCCTCTTTAACTCTGCATGTAACTGCTCATTCAAGAATCCTTCATTAATTCTGCATGAACCTTCCCCTTTACGCCTTTATCTTAAGTTCTGCATGGAACTGTCCATTTATTCCTTCCTCATAAATTCTGTATAAAATAGCTGGAATTAATTCTGGATGTATGAAACTGCTGTAATCAGTACTGCATAGCTGAAACTGCTGTAATTTGTGCTACATGGATGAAACTGCTGTAATTAGTGCTGCATGCTTCTTTGAATAATTTATGCATGAATGATGGCTGGCAGTATTGGTGGACACTTGCTAGCGGAACAGCTGACTGCATGGGTAGAGATTGGCTGGCAGCATGGCTAGAAACTGGATGGTAGTGCGGAAGAGTTTTGGGCTGGGAATTGGTTAGCAACATTGCTGGCTATAAAACTGAAAATCGGCTAGGGGTGCGACTGACTTCGATAGTTGACCGACGGTTGACTTTGGCCATTGACCGACTTTGACCGTTGACCGACTTTGACCATTGACCGACTTTGACCATTGACCGGTCTATGGAGACTGGTGGGCTGCCTTGGTTGAATGGTTAGTGGGCTTGGATGAGGACCAAAAGATGATTCAAGTATTGATTCGACCCATTAAGTGGTATTTTCACTTATGGTACAAACACCGTTCATCGGTGCATCAAGTGGATGCAAATCCGTTGGATGTTGGATTGGATGCGGATGCCAAATTTGAAATCCGTAGTGAATTGGATTGGATGAGGATGAGGTAAAAACCGGTCCATACCGGCCCATGCTCACCCCTAATAAGGGAGCATATTTTTCTTTGAAATAAATATAAAAGGGAAATAATATAAATAAGTAAAATATACTTTAGCCATTTCAAAAGAACCTTATTTTGGGGACCCGTCAAATTTTTTTTTTTTTTGGGGGGGGGAGCATGGTTTTTTAAGCCCTACAATTTTAAGGGTTGTCCTAAAAATCCTGAGATTACTAATTTGCCCCTTACCCTAATTGAAATTAACCCTAACCTAATAACCACAATTAACTTAATCTAGTACAAAAACAAAAACATCTAACCTAGCTGCACAAAAAAAACAACAGTTTTGAGTAAACTGTTCTACTCCCTCTTGTTCTTCTCTTCTTCCCCATTTCAGCATCGTTTTCATCGATTAATCGTCGATTCTTAAAATTTTCATCGTCGATTAATCAATCGAGTATAAGAATGGTTCTTTGAAATAAACCCAGGAAAAGGTCCCCCATTAGGACATCTAGCAAATCATCCAAGTGAATTGGAGATTGACAAGGAAGTGGAACCGGAAGGTGAAGACCAAATTGGCCCTGAAACTGTAATGGGAAAAATCCGCAGGTATTTTGAACCAAACCCATTATTTTTAATTTGATTTTGATTCGTTTAATTGAATATAAATCATCAAAATAGGGTCTGAATGTAAGTTACGGTGCTGGGTTCGGTTAGGAGGCATTTCACAGAAACCCTAGTTTGTTAACCGAACTTCGTGAAAGGAAGAACACGAAGAACAGTTCGGTTGAATAGGAATTAACACTATGTAACCGAATTAGAGTTCGGTTGCTTCGCATATTTTTCGAAAACCATCTCCTAACCGAACTCTGCCCATTTTACAAAACGAAATTTTTTTCCCTTGCAACCGAACTCTCCTAATTTAGTCACTATTTTGAGTTCTCAGTTAACCGAACTTTGTCCAATCTTTTCGGTTAGTTCGCAAAATATTTTAAAACTATTTCGTAACCAAACTCAAAACATTAGAAGAAAAAAAACAATGCAACCGAACTGTTATAATTTTACCATTTTTTTGAATGGTCATTTAACCGAACTCTGTGAATTCTGTTCGGTTGTTTCATAATTTTTTGGAAAACCATCTACTAACCGAACTCATCCTAATTTCCTATAATTAGGATACATGTTGAGTTCGGTTTGTTCTCAAATAACCGAACTCATTGCTAATTGCATACATTTTGAGTTCGGTTTGTTCGCAAGATAAATGACAAACCGAACTCCTCCCTAATTTCATATAATTTGGAGTTCAGTTGTTTTGCAAAAAAAAACTGTACCAACCGAACTCTTCCCTGGAACAGAATTCTGATTTAGTCAATCATTTATCGGTTAATCTAATATCTTTTGTTTTCTTGATTAGGAGCAGTGGAACAAAATCAAACCAACCTTCACTGGAAGACCTGAGAACTCCCACACATCGAGGAAAAATACACTTAGGTGTCAATAAACGTGGAACCAAATATGTTAAGAATGGAGGTGGGTCATCACCGGGTCCGGGTGTTGTCAATAGAGATAATATTGACAATGTAATCCAACAAGTTCATCAAGAGATTGTGGAAGAGATGGGTACTCTAGAACATAATCAAGGTGGAGAAGAGGAACCACCTGAAGAAGAAGGAAATGAGGATGGAGATAAGGAAGATGGTGAGGAACAAGGAGATGACAATGATGACAGTGAAGAAGATGGAGATAAGGATCGAGATAATGAAGATAACGAATCAGAGGAGGAAGAGGATGAAGAGGATGAGGAAGAGCCACAATTAGAAATAGTAAAAAAAAACCTAGAAAGACGCCTAAAAATCCTTGTGCAAGATATGCATACATTCCTGATGATGATTTGTGTTTCCCGCCAACGAACCTAACTTATGGTACTCCAAGAGATGGAGGGGAGGTATTGCTTGGCTACAAAAACTCATGGGCTGTGAAGATCTTTGCTACAAAGGTATTTAATCTCATATATCAATATTTCGTAGTCATTTTATTATATTTTGACATATATTTTTGGGTATATATTAGTATATAAGATATGATGATGTATTTGTAGGATCATAATAATGTTTTTCGTATTTTAAAACATCAAAAGAATAAGAAATGGAATATAGGGAATGAGTGTAATGAGGTTAGGTTGGCGATATTTGATTGTGTGCTATGGAACGCGATACAACATGCGCACCAAAAATTTGATGTTGTCACTGTTTCTGCATTTGCCTTGAGGGTTTATCCAGAGATGGATACCTTCCATCTACCTTTTGGCGAGATGGAAATAACTCCGGATGATTGCAAGAGAATTACAGGCCTCCGAGATTGGTACGATCCCTCCATGAGTTATGAACTTCTCGAAAAGTTGGTGGAAAGGTGTCTAGGATGGAGCGCTAAAAGGCATAATGTGAGTTTAGACGAGATACAAAAGATCCTGATGAAGGTGATGAGTATAATGAGTTCAACCAAGACCGGTCTTACAAGAAGAAGTTGAAAAATATCAAGTTGAAAGTCTTGTTTGATGAGTTTGGAGGGACGAAAGATTTGGTTGCTCAAGGAAAGTTGGTCATGACAGAGGAGAAGATTAAACACCATGTGAAAGTTCGGATATTCCTCCGGATATTCGGGGCTAGATCAATGTTCAATAAATTCGTCAAGATTTAGATTATACTCTTCTTCGGTGAGATACCAAGTCAATTCCTCCCATTCCCCGGAAAAAAACAACCCATTTAGCGTGATTTATGGTGTGTTGTTTATCGAAATCCTCTTTTGCATCCGCTTGTTCATCTTCCGGTAGCTTACTAATATCTTCCAATGCTTTCCTCTTAGGTGGACAAAGTTGATGCTTGCACCTATTCATCACATTGCACCATATATGAAATGTACAAAGCACATTATGTGCCAATGGGAAGACTCTCTCTATTGCATTCATCAATGCTATTTCATTGTCCGTCACTATAACATCGGGGATATCATCATCTCTGAAGATCGCCTTCGCTTGTTGTAGCGCCCAAGTGTAACTTGGTTCTAGCTCGTCCTTTAGAAAATAAAAAGCAATAGTAAACGGTGACTTGGTCGACGTTCGACCAACAATGTTCAATAATGGCATCTCGTATTTGTTTGTCTTGTAAGTGCAATCCATTATAATAAATTCATGGAAGCATTGAGACGGTTGAACACTCTTCGGATGAGCAATGAAGAGATGAGTTATTTCTTCTTCCAGACCAACCTCTTTTGAACCGTGTAGCCTTTCTCTTGATCCAACAAAAACAATTGTTGCATGACTTTTCTATCCTTCCATTCATTCCTTTTAATTGTCTCAATTGAATTGTAAATGGTATACATATATGAGACGTTATCCTTGTTATCATCCTTTAATAAGCGAATAATACCAGCTGGTGAAATTCTCATTCTCCTATATTTAGCTACTTTCTCCATTTCTTGAGGAATGAGCCTTGCGGCCATTGCGTGTCCTTCAAGATCCTCCGGACAAGGGTGGTTGTGATGACCTACCACCTTATCCATAGATAGAACCCAAACTTTCTTTTCTTTACACTTACTAAATACTAGATTGAACGGACATTTAATTTTCTTTGAGCATGATGTGTTCTTCCTCGCCGTCTTCCCTTTATACACATAATCCTTCCTCTTGTGACTAGCATCCGGATCCCCACTTCTCTCACAAACCATTTCTAAACGAGTTTTGCTTTCTTTTCCATTCAAAACTAATACACACATGGCTCTCTTGGCATGCTCTCTATCCCAATTCTTCGCATCAATAGGTAAGTCAAATACCAAATCATTGACATAGTGATTGGATGTATCTTCGAACAACTTACCAACCGGAGAAGGTTGTTCATCCGTTGGTATAGGTTGGCATTCAATCTGCAAGAAATGGAAGAACATCAACTGCAATCACAATAAAGTTGGGTAACAACATAATTTTATCGCGGTAACCGAACTCTTGGTTCGGTTTAAAAGCAACATTACATGTAACCGAACAAATAGAAAGTACACAGTTCGGTTACATGTTATTTTATCTAGGTAACCGAATATAACTCTGGAACTGTTGATTTTATTTTGTTTGATAAGTTCGGTTAGTTAGGCTATTGGGATCACGTTAGCGAAATAACCGAACTTATTATACTTAATCTACTCTTATATTATGTATAGTAGATAGGTGGTTTTTATGCAGTGTGCGAATCAACCGAACTTTGTACACTAAGTTAAATCTATTTTTTACGTGAAGTTCGGTTTGTTGTTGGTTGCAAACCAACCGAACTTAGTACAATAACTTCAATATTATTTTTACGTAAAGTTCGGTTTGTTATTCATTGCGACCAAACCGAACTTTGTACACAAAGAATAATCTTATTCTGCCTAAAGTTCGGTTGGTTAATATTGGTTGCGAAACAACCGAACATTACTCTGGAAATCCATGAAACTTCCATTACTATATAGTTCGGTTAGCTGCGTGTTTGGATAAAGTAACCGAACTACACTTTCAGATTAGTTCAGTTACATGTTCTTCACATAATGTAACCGAACTACTTCAAAAATTAGAATTTGGTTTGAAAATTTGGAGCAATTCAACCAACATTAGCTAAGTTGGGAGCATACCTGGAAACCCAAATGCTCTTCCTCCGGTTGTGGTTGATAAAATCCATCATTATCATCTTGAGATTGAGTTCGGGGAAGAATACATTCACCATCTAAGAAATCACTCATATTCGGATCATTGTGAAGATTAACAAATACTCTAGGAGGTGATGGGGATGAAGAATCAGATGAGCTTTCATCACTTGAATTCCCAAACGTAGTGAATGTGAAAAAATGTTTTTTTTTTCCATGGTTTTCTCCTTCTTCTTCTCTAAATTTACTCTCTAAAAAATTCTAATTCTTTTTTTTAATAACCCATCTTTTAATTTAATCTCACTAATCAGTTTTTACTTAATCATTTCAATAATGATTTCACTAATCATAACCAAAACATAATCAAAAGGGCAATTTGGGTATTAAGAAATAATTATTGATAAGGGCTACCCTACCCTAAATAACACAATGGTCCCCCAAAAAAGCAAGGGTGCCCAAAATACCGTTCTTTCAAAACCACTAAGACATCCCTAAACTCACCATTCTAGATGGCATAATCCCCGGACTGTACCCAAATGGTGCCCAATAATCCGTTCAAGGCTTTTCATGTATTAAGCCCATTTGAACCGTTATACTCCGTAAATATCTTTTTCTGAGTTTTGTTCGAAACATTGTTGTTACAAAGCTCTTCTTGTACATAAGATGGAGAGTATAATCAATCCCCATGGTATGTCTAGCTAGGCTGGTCTAAAGGTTCAGCGCAGCTGGGTGGAAATCTGATAAACAAAGAAGAAGCAAATATCTATCTTATTGAGAAGCAAATATCTTTCTTATTGATAATTCGATTTGCCGACACAAGGTCATTCGACCTTTTTGTATGTATGAACAATATGTACTATGGTATCACGGGATTAGACTTAACAAGACTTCTAAATGGTGGATTTGACCATGGCTATGAATGCAGTTAAAATGGGAGTCAATTTGTGCATGCATCACTTCAGATCCTCCGGAAAAGTTTATGTAATGTATGTTTTCGGCACTCATAAAGACAAAACGGGAAAATCATAGAACAATGCCTTTCATTTTGATGAATATCAAATGAATCTAAATTAAAAACAATAATTATACGAGCAAGTAAAATTAAGTTCAATTGTGCAAATGTTAGTATTCTTCAATGAAATCGAGTAGGGACCTAAAAGTTAATGAAATGAATTGCATCTAGCAAATAACACAAGCATTTGGATTTTCTTCAGCACTCTGAACAAAATAATGTGTAGTCATATGAGGATTATATGCTTTATAGGCATTAACATAATCAACTACCGGATCATTAGTGATTTTCTTTGGTTCCACTTTCTTGGCTTCTACTTTTTTCGGTTCCTCCTTCTTTGGTTCTTCCTTCTTCTTTTCTGGTTCTTTAGCTGGCCCAACTGAAACTATTGTTGTGTGACAATGTCTTCTGAGTTTCTTTACAACAAGTAGTGCATCAACATCTCCAATTAATGTCAATTTCTTGTCTTTCATATCCATCGATACTGAATCAACCCCTGAAAGCCCAGAAACTGATTTCATGGCTTTCTGTTTGCCCCTGTCGTCGTGTAAACCAACGGAAACTATAATTTTCTGCATCTTTCACAAATACTTCAGGTCAGTAGTAGTGACAAAGAGAAATTGAGTACGGGAGAATAGTAAAGAGATTAACAGAAGCAAAAGAGAATTGTAGTGGGGAAGGTGAAGGTTGGATTGATGGATGCCGAATGAGATAAGGCTGAATGGGGTTTATATACAGGGTTGTGAAGTATGATTGAAGCTTTTTTAAAGTGTTTCGGAGAAGGAACACGAGTAGTGGACAGCACTACACTATCCATTAAAGAGATATGAGACGGCTAGTTGACTTTGACTGGATAATTGTTCTCCTTCTGTTGACTACACTGTGCTCAAAATTACCACACTTGACCTTGCACTATTGTCAATATAAATTATCCTTTCCCACGTTTTTTCCTTAAATTTATACTGTTGCATTCCACTGTATCATGATTGCCCTCTTCTTTTTTTTCTTGATTTTTTTGCCGTACGGGACGGGTATGGGCCTGCTCCTGCAACAGAATTACCCCATTAGACATGCCCCTGTGCAGGTCCACCCAAGATCCAATTTACTATGTCAAGACTTTGAAGGTGCTAGCTTTGCGTGCAGTGCAATTTCTTTCAACATACAAAATTCAAGAGATAAATATACTAGATCTACGTCTACCCAGGGCCGTAGCAAAATTTGTAGAGGTCCTAGGCGAACTTACTTAAATGGAGGCCTATATAAGCAAAATCTTTGTTGTCATTTCTTGTCCCGACTTTCCCATTCTCCATCTTATGTGTATAGTGATCACGGTTGGAGCATCTATCGTATTTATAAAAAAGGAAACCGATAATTCTTATCTGTTTTTCTTATTGGACCTTTCTTTATCCAAATATCTCTTAAATTTTGGTTAATATTGTTACCCAAAATTCTCATATCATAAATATTCACTGGTCAATATTCTCCATGTTCAACTTCATCTTGCCCAATCTCATTTGTATTAGATGGTGACAATTATTGCCTCATTTGCTCTTCATCTTGCCCAACCACATTTGTATTTGGTGGTGACAATTAAAGCCATCTTGGTTCTTCATTTTGCTTAAAAGCATTCTCATCATTGTCTAAATTAAAGATCACCATCTCTCTCCATCTCATTAACCAAATTTACCCATTTTGTTAGCCATTGTCATTCATTGTTTTTCATGGTTTTCATCATTTGAAACTAAATATTTATTCAATTCTCCACGAAGAACTCTTAAGTTTTTCACTCTTATCTAGTCTTTCTTTTAGAACCATCACTTTTGCATTTTGTCTTTTTAGGACCCATGATTGGAATTGATATTTGGTCACTTCAAGAATGAGAATATACAAAACACTCAACACACAAATATCCCAAATATGTATGTCCATATCAGCTAACTATAACAATTAAAATTTAATAATCGCCATTTGGAAAAAGAATAACAACACAACCTAAACCAAGTCTAAAGAGTAAAGATAAGTAAATAAGAATTGGAAATGCAAAAATAAAATAAAAATGACTTAACCTGAATGGGTATTTGGCAATACATAAAATCTCATCGTCCCAAATTGCAACATACCCAAAATTGGTTTCTTACGATATATAGTTATCAAAATAGAAATTTTATTTAATTTTTGAGAAGACTTAAGTGGTCCTCTTTCCACTCACACATTCTGAAACCAATATTTTCTCAAAAATTTCTAACGTACCCCAACAACATTTACAATTTGGGGCCCCAAGATTTTGAGGGCCCTAGGCCGTTGCCTAGCTGGCCTATAGCCAGCGACGGCCCTGCATCTACCGATCCTTGTTATCCTTGCTCTTGGCATTCAGTCGGGAAAAAATAAAACAAATTTCCCTTTCAAAAGTTAATGTTCTTTTGATATTCATATCCTTATGTTTTCTCATCCAACAATTAGTCATGTCTGGTTGGTGAAACTCCACCAGAGAGAGAGAGCGCAAAATGTTATGTTTTCCAACTCGTAAACACTTCATCCCCCACCTTGATATTGCATCACTCACTCTGGCCCAAAGCCGCCTTGTACTACAAAGAAATAGATCGTTTTTACTATTGTGATTTTAATCTTCTTTGATAAAGTATTTTCCCCCCTCAAAAGCATGGATATTGTATCTATTTCTGTGTAACATTTGAGGATCCATACTAAAAAAAATAATCACATTTGACATTAATCATAAATAAAAATTAAAAATATAGGAGTGCCTTTTCTTTACACTATCCCCATTAATAATGAATTTGAATGACTAAATAAGATTTTACAAAACTAAATATGAAGCAATTTCGTCAGTGTTATCAGAAGGTTAAGTGCAAATTAACACCACCCTTCATTAATAAATGAACCCTTCAGCAAATAACACAGGTATTAGGATTTTTTTCGGCACACGGAGCATGGTAATTCGAGGTCATGCGAGGATCATAATAAGGTGTAATCATACGCGGATCATAATAATGTGCAGGCATACGATGATCGTAATAATAAGGTGTGGGCATGATATGAGGATTATATGGTTCAACTTTTTTGGGTTCTTCTTTCCTGGGTTCTTCCTTTTTTGGTTCTTCCTTCTTCGGCTCTTCTTTCTTTGTCAAATCTTACCTCTTGCCATCTCCCATCTTCAGTTGTTGTCTTCAAAGAATTAATCACACGATTACTTCCATCTTCAATCGCAACAACAACACCCAAAGAATTAATGGAAACTATCCATTGATGTTCATCTCCTTCAACATCCATTGATGATTTTTTTTTAAGACATAGAGACGAGAGTACAACGGTGCAAATATGAGAAAATGAAATTAGATTTTGCTTTTTCTTACGAATTCAGGGATAAATAGGTAATTCGACACTGATTTAACTCTAATTTATGTCGGTAACCCGGAACAAACGGCCAAGAGAACATTATGCAAATACTTTATAACAGTGTGACCTACTTGTGAACCGGTATAAGGAAGTGAGACTGTTTTTGTAAATACCCATCTATATTATAAGGGACAATGGTGTTTTTCTATTTGGACGGAGATCTATAGTTTGGACACATAAAAGACGGCCCAGATTAAGGAACATATTTAAGTTATTCAATTACATTTCTGGGACATAAAGAATGGTCCAGATTGAGATACATATTTAAGATTTTCAATCTATATTTTAGGTTTATAAAGAAGGGTCCAGATTAAATCACATTTTAATTTTACCAAAGACAATAAATTCAGAATTTTAATGTGCGTTGGTCACTCATTTATTTGGGAGTTATTCCTCCCATTTAATGTCAAACCATTTTTTTTTATTCTAAATTAAATGCCCTTTAACTTATCTCTTAACTTAATCATTTTATAATCAAATTCCTTTGTCAGATGTTCATCCTTTGCATAACTCTATTCTCAAGGTATGATTCACTATTGTTTTGGTTGATTGAGATAATTGTTGTTAGCTTTTCCCATTAATTTTTTGTTTAACATCAATGGATTCTTGGAGTTTGATTTCTCTTTGTTTCTTTTCATTAATATTGTATTTTGTTTTCTTATTTTGTTTTTTTCATTTGCAGTCAAAAGATACCAATTAGATATGATTGTCATCTATTCATTTTTATTCTTATGTTAGTTTTTTTAATACCATACCATTTAGTTTCTCTTTTTTATTTTTTAGGGACAGGAAATTGTCCAACCAGACTTCGACTTTTCAGGCCAAAATCGGAAGATTTACATGGAGTGAAAATAAATGACGAAGAAAAAATCAGAGGATTTACATGGAGTGAAAATAAATGACGAAAAAAATGATGGTTTTATTATTATGCGCCCTTAACTTGGATCAGTAAATAACATTTTTTAACTGTATTGCTACTGTTGTTGGAGAATTCAAACTCTTAGTTGGACTAGAGTCGTGTACATGTTGGTATCAAATGGATTATAGTTTTTTGATTATATTTGGTATTCTTCTAGAGTTCGGACAATGGTGTTTTTCTATTTGGACGGAGATCTACAGTTTAGACACATAACAGACGGCCCAGATTAAGACACAAATTTAAGTTATTCAATTACATTTCTAGCATATAAAGAATGATCCAGATTGAGCTACATATTTAAGATTTTCAATCTATATTTTAGGCTTACAAAGAAGGGTCCAGATTAATTCACATATTTTACCTAAGATAATGAATATAGACATTTAATGTGCATTGGTGACTCATTCATTTGGGAGTCACTCATTCTTTTATTCTAAATTAAATGCCCTTTAACTTAGCTCTTAACATAATCCTTTTTATATTTAAATTCCTTTGTCATATATTTATCCTTTGCGTAACCTTATTCTCAAGGTATGATTCACTACTGTTTTGGTTGATTGAGATAATTATTGTTAGCTTTTCCCTTTAATTTTTTGTTTAAAATCAATGGATACATGAAGTTTGATTTCTCTTTGTTTCTTTTCATTAATATTGTATTTTGTTATCTTAATTTTCTTTTCCCATTTGCAGTCAAAAGATACTGATCAGATATGATTACCATATGTTCATTTGTATTCTTATGTTAGTGTTTTTTTAATACCATACCATTTTTTTTTTGAAGCATACCATTTAATTTCTCTTTGTTTATATTTTTTATTTTCTATGGACAGAAAATTTTCCAATTAGACTTTGACTTTTTCAAGCCAAAATCGGAGGATTTACATGGAGTGAAAATAAATGACGAAGAAAACGATGGTTTCATTGTTATGCCCTTAACTTGGGTCGGTAAATAACATTTTATTAACTATATTGCTTCTGTTGTTGGAGAGTTAAAACTCTTAGTTGGATTGGATTTGTGTACATGTTGGTATCAAATGGATTAAAGTTCCTTGATTATATTTTTCATTATTCTAATTCTTTGTATCATGTGATCCCCTTGAAATTACATCACTTCATATTTATAACTTTTTAATGGTTTAAAAAGTGAGTATTTGTGTATCTTAAATTCTTCAGGCATAGTCAAATAATGGTTGTATGCAGTTGACGTCAAAAAATGGTTAGCATACCATCTTTTAATTTGGGGAGATTGTTTTTAATCAATGAAGAAATCGGTTTATGGAGCAATGCAGTGTGCAATATGTCTTTTTGTGGGATGCGTCATTATACCTATATGTTTGGACTACACAAATTGTCATTCCATGTATTTTATCATTGACGCAAATGAAAAAGTTTTGGTTTCCAGAAAGGTACAAGTCTATTTTTTGCTAGAAGATGTTGTTTGTATGAACATATATGATTGCCATGACCAAATTGTCGAGTTTTCTAAAGACTATCTTGGTTGAAGAGAGCTTAGTGCATAGGAACCCATATAGATCTTGCATCTAAAGATACCATGACTAATACTTGATCCATCACGTACCTATCTTTTATTCTAAGCATATCATTTAGTATTTGAGCTTCTTCTATTTCATCGAAGATACAGACTATCTAGCCAAACTCTTATAAATATTTTATACTTGGTAGAAGTCGATTAAGGAATATTTTAATATTCAGCTGTAATGTCATGTTCATTTTGTCCTAGCAATTATATAATTATGGTTGTTTTAGGTCTCTTATGTACTCTTGGGTCAAGGTGTAATATCAGCTCAATTTGCAACTTTTCATACCATTGGTAATAAGATTAAGTCTCTTATTTACTTTTAGGTCTGAAACACATATGCTGACAAAGAACGACTCTCCTACACATGTATCATTTATCAGATTTCTTTTGTTTGGATCTGCCATTTTATTTAATGCGAGTCTTTCATTATTTAGTAAGACAATAAATTTGTGTTATTGATTTGCAAGGAAAAGCATATTGGACATATGATGTATGCAATTTCATCACGTGCATCACTTCTCACCGCTAAGAGAGATTCAATTCGCTTCACATCACTAATATCCAAGGAAATGATGTAGGATTCAATGTTTTACATTTTTATTTTTATTTTTTGTATTTTTTGCTGGGTGTTTTTTAGATGTTAGTTTAAACCATAAATGTATAGTCTCTATAAGGAGGCTTCATGGTATAGTGTAACGTCTCCCAAACCTAGAACATTGTAGGGACTGATGAACAAAGTCAATATTTGTTTTTGAAAACAGTCAGCGGTTCCAAGAATTAATGCAGATACAACACTTTTTAGGGATATGAAAGAAGGGTTCCCAACTCTGATTAAATATTTCAAAAATCGAAAATAAATTGCACTAATATATTTTTATCACAAAATGACAATCAATTTAAAAATTTAAACATAGGTCATATATAACCAACACCAAAAACAACTCATAGCCCCGTGCCGTTACGAAGTCAAACTTCGGTCTAGTATTTACGCCCAAGTCAACACTACACCATTTTAAGGGATTAGCAACTCAGATTAGCAACAGCAGTAGCGCCGTTGCTAATTTTCTGTTGCTAATTTTGGTTGCTAATTTTTCGCAACGACAGATTGTTGTTGCTAATTTTGCAACCGCCAATTATAGGTTGCGAATAGCAACTGCTCCACGTTCAAGCGTGCGAAGTGCGGATGTGGTCGGGAACACTAGGACTAATTTTTACGCCCAAGTCAAACTTCGGTCAAGTATTCTTGGTTTTCTTTCCACCCATCAGCCAAAGCTATCCTATATCCCCATGCCTTATCGTTTTTTTCCCTTCTCATTTTTTCTCCACCACAGATTCATCTCTTTCATCTTCTCTCCATCTTTGAAGATTCATGTCTTCTCCTCTGAAGTTTCATCTCCTCTCCATCTTTGAAGAACTGTGTGATTACATCTCCTCTCCATATCTGTAGCTTCATGTATTCTCCTCTGAAGTTTTATCTCCTATCCATCTCTGAAGAACTGCGTGATTAATAGAACTTCATCTCTCTTTCATCTCTAAACCCACTGAAATCAACAACTAGGGTATAATCGTTCGCATAATCCTTTCGTTTCTATTTATAAGGTTTATAGATTTTTCGATTTTAGAGATTTTGATTTCTAGGGTTCGCATAAAAAAAATTTAATCGATTTTAGGGTTTCAACTGTGGATCTGCTTTTTTCGATTTCATGGATTTTGATTTTAGGGGTACATCTATAAATCTGCTATGAGAAAGGTAAGTCTTTGTTTGTTTTTCTTCAATTTCCATTTATTATTTCTTAACTTTGAAATCCTATATTTTCTTGTGCTCAGCTTGAAATCGTTCTAGTCGATTTCATTATTGAATAATTTGTCTCAAGTATGTCAAACAAATTTGAAGGAGATTCAATCAAATTTCAGGTGCAATTTTTATTGAAACCCTTTAAAGATTTATTTGTGTTAATTGGTTCCTTCTTCACCAACATTTTCATCATACATACATGTATATCTAAGGATTCTTTGATGTTTGTTGAGTTCCTTGTTTACTATAGATAAATGGGGTTTGTAAATATACCCTATATAACTTGTTTTTGTAAATTTTTTTGTCATCTGTTTAGGCAGGTTCTGATCCAAATGGTGCACCAAATGGAATATAAGCTCTTCCACTTGCTGTAGGGGTAACACCAGATGCAAAGTTATTACATCTACTGAGTTTCTTACTAGGTAGGCTTAATTTTCTAATTTATGATAGTTCAATACAGTGAATAGACGTTCACTAGCAGTAATGCTAGTCGGTATGTGTATCTTAATAAACCAACATTTTTATGTATCTACTGTATTGGGTGTGAGCCATGTCAAATGGGAATTCGATTCTCTAAGGTGAATGTTTTATGAATTTTCATGAGTCTGGCTTTGCGTAGAGTGATGGTAACATTTATGAAAGTATATCATAGTTAAGTTCCCTTTCATTATTGCTAGATGGACTTGGTGAGTGGTGGCCTAACTTTTTAGCTTACTAAATATATGCTAGAGGAACAAAAGAAGTAGTTGACGGGGTTTTGCTTCTGACCATTATCTTTGATTAATAAAGGTAAGCCTTTTATTCTTATTAGCCTGATCATTTGAATGGTTGATATGCTTGATTAATATTATTCGTGCAGCTTCAGAAATCTGGAATAAATGCAAATGGAAAATGACTAGAACTTATTAATTCCGTAAATAGAACTAAGTGTATCTATATGCACAATCAATGCTGGGTATGATATATTAAATTCTGTATCGATGTCGACTAATCTTGCTCATTTTTTGTGTACTTAAGTGTGGTGTTGGGACTTATCCTTTTTCTTTTTTTCAGAGATTTATGGAAAATTCATCAGTTTCAAGTCAAGATATGGGACATATGCTCATGGAAAAATTCATCAGTCTCCGCGATTCAGGAAAGATTGCCGCGTTTGATTTTGATGGTTGTCTTGCGAACACCGATGTGAGAAGGTAATGTAATTTTTTTAAGAACAATAACCGTTTCTACTCTTAGATTTTTCTGTTCAATATCCTGTATTGTATTCCATGTCCGAGATCACAAGTGTCTAGATCATGTTTCATATGCTCTTCCCAACTTTTTCTATCTGTCCTCCTCGTGATCCCATTTTTAAAGGGTAATACTAATGAAGGTTAAAAAGATAAGGGTTTTCTGTGTTCTTTGGAGGCCTGGCATGGGCATAACAGGTCTTTGTGAATTTTATTGATATACATGATTCATCTTGACACTTTTAGCTATTTTTAAGTGTTTCACTCGATGTGCTTGTACCTGGTATCAAGGCAATTTTTAACTGTCTTTCCCGGTCAAAGGTCTGGCAAGATAATTTTTTATCGTCATTATAAGTCCCTTAACCAGTGCTTCTACATGTTATAATATTTAATGAGTTTTGTCTGTGATTTGTACAGAATTACGCAAAAGAAGCCACCTGGTATCGTCTTCGATGGTCTCTGGGTGTATAAAGGCCGGAAGACTATCAAATATGATGGTGTTGCTGGGTTTACCGCGGGTTCAAAATTTCTTGTGTTGGAATTATAATCTTCTGTGGTCTCTACTTCGGATTTTACAACTATCTAAATCCAGTTCTTTTGAATGGTGTCTTAGCGGTTAGTACGAGTCATTGTTCTTTTTCCTTGTTGTGTTACTATAAGTTATGTGGAATGCTTACTGGGGAAGGAGTATGAAACTGTCATGAATTTATGATTCTAATGCTTGTATTTTCTCTTGTTTGAACATTTCAGGATAGTTTCTTGCTTCTCCACATGTTTGCGGTACATCTAGATGAATGTTCAGAAGTACTCTATTGTGCCATATCTTTCCAACTATGACCAAAAGTATATATATGTAAGATTATAATTAATCCCACAATTTTTTTACTGAGAACCTGCTTCACCTCAATAATTCCTCACCTTAGTATTCTACATTTGTGCAGGAGTCACCAACGCCGGCAAAAATGATTGTTCCTTTTCCGTATTCTCCAACAACTTGAAAAGTTTAGCCGAGTTTAAGTATCAGTCACCAACGCCGGCAAAAATGATTGTTCCTTTTCTGTCTTCTCCAACAACTTGACAACTTACATAAATACTACTTTACCAATTTATTCTTGTCAACGTTGTTTTTAGCCGAGTTTAAGTATCAGTTACCAGCATGGTTTATATTTTAACACCTTGAAGCTTATTACAACTTTTATTCTTCCTACATCTCATGCAGACCAATATGCACTGTCCAAGTACATTGTTGGGTCCTCTATGGTAGAATCCCAGGCTGGGAAGGTAGGGATGACCGTGGAGTCTGATCTCAAACTAGATCAACTTTAGCATCAACTTCCTTTAAATGAACCAGGCGCGCTTATGCAACTTGTTGAGGGAACTTCGGGGGAAGATAATATATCTTTAAGTGTGAAGGTAAGCGTTTGATATTTAAGTTAATGTAGGACATTTCTCCAAATCAAAGACTTTGTTTGAAGTTTGGAGTTGTATTAATGTATGAAATGGTGATAGTTCAGTTCTTATTGTAACTGCACCATTGTCAACTCAAGACACTCTCTAGTTAATAATGTCTATGGGTAAGCTAGAAAGAAGGCATTCAGAACAGTGTGCTATTGTCTATGGGTAACCACGTTTTCCATTTTAGGCTATTAGAAACTCAGATTAGCAACAACACTTGTCTCTGCAGATACAAAACCTAGGGCTTAGTCTTTTGTTTGTGACCTCTATACTGAAACATCAAATGGTTATTATGCATATATTTGGCCTTAAGTCAAAAAGCAGTACTCTGGTGATATTATATCTTATAGGGGAATTTGTTTAAGCAAGCAGAGTCTCATCGTATTTCATTATCTCTATCAGTTGTCTATATGTTAGAAGTTGACTTGCAGTTACAGGGCACATGTACAATATTTTCCAGATGCTAACTGATTTTTCTTTCCCATTACAGTCTAGGCTAAAGGCAATTGCGGATTTGCAGCAAATGCAATCTGTGCATGTAAGTAAATTTTTCTGCTTTCGTATTTTTTCAATATCTTCCCCACTGATGTTTCATCTAGAGGCGTGTCGGTGGTTATAGTGTTATTGTTGAATATGAATTTTGATTCTGTTGGGATGCTACATGTAAAAGTTGAGCTTCTGTTCTATTAAATTGAACACATCGTCATTTTATCTTGACCATCGGTGGGCTAAGCTATCTCTCAGAGGAAATATTTTCAATACATGCCATATTAGTAAGTGATTGTTATCAATTAGATGTGCAATGTGCACAACTTAGAAAACTAAATACATGCTAAAAAGGAGCGAGGATTGGTACTTTTATTTATATTTATAATACATGTGATGATATGTTCTTCTTGGAAGGATGAGAGTCAGAAGACTAAAGAAAGAGGTTTCAAATTTTGGAGTTTATGGGTTTGATGAACATTGTATTCTTAAATTCATATTCAAAAATACTGATGGTATGTCATATTGTAAAAACCAATACTGATGGTATGTCATATATCTTAAATTTTTTAGTAGTTCACCAGTTCTTAGAAACCAATACTGATGGTACCCATCCATTTAGAAACATCAACATAGATCAAATATTTTATGTCAACATACATAAGTTACTTGTGTACATTTGTATTATTTGAAGAATCCTATATTTTATAATAAAATTAGTGGTGATTCTCAACTACATTTGTATCTGTTTTGTTTTGCCATTGTAGTTTGTATATATGTTTGGATGTTGAATATGGGGAACTGGGTAATTGTAGGGGGAATTTGGGGTAATGAATTTTGACTAGGTCAATAGAATGGGACTTGACCCTTTTTTTTTGAGGTTGCAAAAGATTAGCAACATCAAGGCTCTGTTGCTAAATTAGAACCACAACCAATACAAAGAGAACCAGAACCAACAAGATTGGTTTTGGGATATGGTATTCCTGTAATTAGCAACATATTAACAACAATATCCTCGCTGTTGCTAATAAAAATTTCATAACGGCAACGGCTGTTGCGAATGTCCGTTGCTGACCAAGATTCGCAACGAAGCTTATGCCGTTGCTAAAAATTGCGACACCGTGTTTAGCAACAGCGAAGTCCCGTTGCGACCCCGTTTAGCAACATCTATTGTCTGTTGCTATATCCTTAAAATGGTGTAGTGCAAACTTCGGTCAAGTCTTCTTATTTATTTTTCCACCATTCAGTGCGTTAGCTGCCTTATCTTTCCCTTCTCGATTTTTCCATCTCATTTCTCAGCCATAAAAGGTTTTTCACTCTCTTTCATCTCTTCTCGATCTGCTCTGAAGAAGAACTTATGTTCTACTGAAGATGAATTTAGGTGATAGTTTATAGTTGTTATAAACGTTTGTTTTTTGTTCTTTGCTCTTTGTTCTGTGTATGTTTTCTCATGAATTTCATATGTTCAGTGTAATATCTCGATCTGCAGTTGGAAGAAATAATCTGAAATTTTAGGTCATCTGAGATATTTGGAAGCATCGATTCTGCTTTTGTTCGAATTTTTGGGCTAAGTTTTTCTTTTGTTTGAATTAATTTTGAATTTTTGAATCTGAATTAGAAAAATTGGGGTTTTCAAATTGGGTTTCTGAACTGATCACGATGAGTTCGATTTGGAATTAATGGTTGAATTGATATTAGATTTTCTGGAATTGATAGGGTTCGATTTGATAAAACAGGTGAAGATTGTGGTGGTGTTTTATTGGGTACTAGGATATGACCCGTGCTGTGATGGCACGGGATTGTCATTGCTCTTGAGAAGTGTGACTTTGTTTGATGTATTTATAGTGCCTCAAGATACTCACTCCATGTATTTAAGAATCAAGATCATAAACCTATAACTTAATAATAGACACCACAACTTGATGTTCAAAATGATACACATTAATTTATGTATCATTGGATTTTCCGTAAGATTGTAATAATAAGTTAATGAATGGAATATCAAAAGAATGCCACTCAAATAAACAGGTGATCAGCAAGAGATTTTGTTACAGTCACATGTTTTTACAAATTAATGTGTGTTAATTTGTATTTTCCTCTTCACGGTCTTTGGTTAGTTCTTGCTACCGGATTTTACTTTTGCATCTAAATTTTGTAACAAATTCGTCCATGTTAGTAAGAGAAGGCGATTTTAAAAATAATCACAAAGAGAAATTATTGAGTGTTAATTTGTATTTCGCATGCAAGGAATTCAAGATGCATCCATGAAGTTAAATGATATGATCACAATCACTAAAATATCGGCAAAATAACCATTAAACATAATATTTTAGTTTGAAGTTAAATGATATGATCACAATCACTAAAATATCGGGCAAAATAACCATTAAACATAATATTTTAGTTTTTTCTCAATGAAGTTTCCATACGGAAGCTTGACCGTGAAGCAATTCCTTTTAGCTTATTCCCTGTTAAATCCAACTACCGCCTAGTCGAATACTTGATTTTCGCTCTTGTCACCTAATTCTCCATCCTAAGATGATGTTTATTGGCTGATTTGTAGGATATGACCCGTACCGTTACTTGTTTTGGTGATTTTTGCATATTTTATTTTATTTTTGCAAGATTATCGTAAGCTGAGTGTGGGAAATTTTGGGGAATGGTATCATGATCTTTCTTATACTTGCTCTGAAGCTCTGATCCGAGTTATCAACATCAAGCGATCTCAAACTTACTTTGAAGTTTTGATTCGAGTTATCGACGTTAAACGAAATTAGATTTATTGTTAAACGGTAGTTAGGAGGTTTAGATAAGGGTGTACACTGGCATGTACCAAAAAAATAATCTTCTGTTACAACAATTAAATATGGGATTGGAAGTTTTTTTTTTTAGTAAAAAGATATAGGAGTGCCTTGGCATGACCTAAAATTAAATGCACTCCTATTCTTAGTAAAAAGATATAGGAGTGCCTTTTCTTTACATTATCCACGTTACATTTATTTTGAGTCTGTTCTAAACATTATGAATTTGAATGACTAAACATAAGATTTTACAAAACTAAATATATATAAAGCAATTTCGTCGGTGTTATCAGAAGGTTAAGTGCAACAAACACCACCCTTCATTAATAAATGAAACCTTTAGCAAATAACACAGGTGTTAGGATTTTCTTCGGCACACGGAGCATAGTAATTCGAGGTCATGCGAGGATCATAATAAGGTGTAATCATACGCGGATCATAATAATGTGCAGGCATACGATGATCGTAATAATAAGGTGTGGGCATGATATGAGGATTATATGGTTCAACTTTTTTGGGTTCTTCTTTCCTGGGTTCTTCCTTTTTTGGTTCTTCCTTCTTCGGCTCTTCTTTCTTTGGCTCTACCTTTTTTGGTTCCTCTTTCTTCGGTTCTTCCTTTTTTGGTTCTTCTTTCTTCTTTTCTTGTTCAACTGAAACCAGATTTGTATGACAATGTCTTCTTAGTTTCCGTACTACAACTACTGCATCAACATCTCCAATAACTGTTAACTTCTTACTATTCGTATCCATAGATACGGAACTAACTCCTCGTAGACCAGAAACTGATTTCATGACCTTTTGTTTGCATCTGTCGTCGTGTAAATCAAGTTCCACAATGATTTTCTGCATTTTTCTTCTGAAAATGAATCAAATAAGCGTAAGTACTGATATAGCACGATTAGTTTTAATGAAGTTTAAGAGCGCAAATTGAGTGAGAGATGCAGAAAGAGAATTATGTAGTGAGGAAGGTGAAGGAGGTTGGATTGAATGATGTCAAATGAGGAAACCCACTGGAGTTTATATACAGCATTGTAAAGTGCCTTTATACAGTGAAGTCAAAGTGTTTCGAAGAAGGAACTCGGTACAGTGGACAGCACGTTTTAAGACGGCTGGCTCACTGACTTGACCACACTTTATCTCTAGACTTTATAGGTGCTAGTTTTTACGCCTTTCCGTCAGTTAGGAATGACACCCTTATCGGATTTGTTTAATGCTCAGAAATATATAAAAATATGGTAAAGTTATGTCGTCTAGAAAAACCCACGAAGAATCCTAGAGAAAACGATATAAAAATGTAAAGCGCCTTTTAGAATCATCGCGATTCAATTATGTAACCGAGTCAGGAAGAAAAAGATGATCGCTTTTTCATTTCTCTTTGGTATATTAGACCTTAATAATGGAGGTTTGGGGCGTCCCTAATGAGACTAGTCATGTTGTTGCAAAAAATAGGATGCAGGACTTATAAGGTAGTAGAAGTAGTCAAACTTCTAGAAATCGATATTTTTATGCAACCAATCAGGCTGACCTTGTTTACCTGTAGTGTTGTGAATGATGGATAATATACATGCACGCAATTTAGATACTTGACAGCGATTTTTTTTTTTTTTTTTGAAGGATAAACTTCACAATCAAATTAATATGGGATGCGTTGTATGCTCGATTATTAATGTTAGATGTGCGATTCCAAACATTTGGTGACAGGTGATGCCATGTAACCAACACCGACTAGGTTGGAGTTTCCAACAGATGTTACTGTTGCTATTGCCTATCTTGTTTTTACAGATTGGGAAACTGAAAACTGAATGTATTCAAAGTAATCAGCACAAATTTCCTGACCAACTTTTGAGCAACTAAATCTTTTTTATTTTTTTGTTTTGGTGACATTCGCAAATATACCGTCTGTTTTTTTCTCCAAGTCACAAATTAACAGATTTTGCAAAGTGAAAGGGTACTTTACAGACCAGCAAACCCTTTTTTTTATTTTTTTTTATTTAACATAATGCATGTGCCATTAACAACTCGAAAGGGTCTCTTTGAACTCATCCAGGGACCAACTTGGAGTGGCATGCGACAATTTTAACCTTGCCCACATTTTTTTTTTGGCCCTCCTCTTTCTTGCACAACGCATCTTTCAAGGTAAAGGTCCATGCATTGTCACGGGACCAGTAGGTTTCAAGGGTTTCATAAGAAATACAAGGGTTTCGGCAAGCACGTCCCAATTGTAGAGCTTCTGTACAGTTCAAACTTGGGCCATTTACAAAATAGTCATACTTTTTGTAATTCAGTTACAAAATGATCCTACTCTTGTAAATTGGTTACAAATTGATCCTACTTGATCCGACATAACATTTTTCAAAAACGGGGTTAGTTGTCCCCAAAATACCCTTGATCTTAACTCAAACAAAAGTTAACCACGCTTAACCCATCGCTGACGTGGTGGAATCTTGCTGACTAGACACCGCCAGTTCAGCTAACTTCAATCACTAACAACATCACTAACCGATTAACATTGCTTCACCTTCAGATGTAATACAACTCCATATCCATCACCAGATTCATAAGCCATTGTATAGCACAACCACTAGTTAGGCCTTCATTACAACAACAACATCTCAGCTTAAATCCCATCCTCTTGACCAAACCATTATTCATCAAGCACAACATAAGTCATACCTGCTACAGTTCAGCTCACAAAATTTCATTCATCCCACTGCAGTTTCAATTCTACCACTGCAACTCATTCAACTAACAACCCATTACATCATTCTGCTTTATCTTGTACTCCAACAAAAACCCAGCTTCTGCCTGCAATTGCACAAGCCATCAAAAACCATATAATGCAACTCATTCCATTGCTGCACCAACATCCATCATCTACAACTCCTGCAATTTCATTACAAGCCCTAATTATTCATTAATCTTCCCCATCCATCTCAGCATCACCATATTTCCCAATCCATCCAAAAACTTGTAACACAACTCCATTACAGACAACCAATCTCTCTTCCCTGCAGCTTCACCAACACAAAGCACAACATCAGTCACCATTAAGTTTCAGTTACTGCTCATTGCAGTTCAGATCACATGCAAATTCTCCCTTGCAATTCAGCACACACACAATCCCCAGCTCCATCTTCTTATACACAGCACCACCATTTGCAACTTCTCTGAACTCACAGGCCTAGCCATTCACCATTCCAGTCACAGTTTCACAACCAACAACGCCAATTCATTCTTCTCTGTAACTGTGAATTAGAGAAACCCATTGTCCTAAACATTCACCATCTGCAACTTCTCTGAACTCACAGGCCTAGCCATTCACCATTCCAGTCACAGTTTCACAACCAACAACGCCAGTTCATTCTTCTCTGTAACTGTGAATTAGAGATACCCATTGTCCTAAACATTCAACTATTGTTGCTCCCAAAACCGTCCTGCAATTTCAATACCACCATCTCATAATTCCATCTCCACCTGCAACCATCACCAACAACTTCTTGCTGCTTCTTGCCCCACCTGGATCTCAAACTCAACACCTCTCTTAATATTTAAAAGCATCATCTTCTCGATCTCCATCTCTGTCTTGCATCAGAGAATTCCTTAAATTCATTTCACAAATTATTGACTCAATCATCTTTTCTTTATCAGTTCATCTTATTGAATTCCTTAAATTACTCCTCCAACTCTCAATCAATAACCACACCTACAGAACCCAATCTCTGATCTCTCTATTCTTATTCTCCCCATCTATTTCGATACACAAATTAGTAGCAGATAAAATACCCAATTGATTGTAATTAGGGATTACGAAATTGTCTATGAAAAATTTCGCTTTTTAGGGTTTATGAAAAAAAAACCTAAAACATCAAAATAGGGTTTCTGAAATCAAATATGAAATTGTCTGAATGAGCATGTGATTACCAACCTCATGATGTTCGCTTACATAGTGACAATATCTTTCAAGAAAACCACCGTATTTGCAAACCAGTTATCTTCTGTGCTTGAAAATCTTCACAAAATACAACTATTTATAAAAATCACACAAACCATAACTAATCAATAGAGAATATGTTTGCGATGAAAACCCACTCGAAATCTGTCTTTTTCTCTCGAGATTCATTGAATCGCCATTTTTACAGAGGTTTAGAAACGGATACGGCAGAGAAGAAGAAGAAGTCGAAAAATGAAAAGTGAAATGAAAACCCTAAGTTATTATTGCTTTGACCAATTCTAACCGTCCGCATTTCCTCGAGTTCTATCAATCGCACGATCTACGGTGCAAGATGTAACTTATCCGGACCGTATAAGTTATTCTCTAGATTAACACTAGCTGGATCTACGGTATATGATCCAGTATGGTTAGGTTAGGGACATATTTGTAAATGGACGTCTGACTTTAACTCTGACTCGTGGGTCCCAGCGAGTTAACACTCATTTTAACGGAACTATGACTGTTTTGTTAATGGATTGTAACACTAGGATGATTTTGCAAATCGGGCCCTAATAGTAGGACCGTTTTATACATTTCCCTTCAAACTTCGCCATATATAGTCTATAAAAAGAAGAAAAGCCTGCAGATCTGAACGAGAGACCAGCGACTTGGTGAGCCGTTTGCTTTTGTTAGGTCTCAAAACAACTGAATATTGGCGACATATCTCAAACACCATCATTTGTCACTTTAGCACCTACTATGGGTATGCCAAAGTTTCAAACATATATGCCTATATGTCTGGGCTGGCATATAGACATAGGAGAAAGGCTTGGTTGAGACTTGTTTGGGAATAAAGTTGGTGTTATAGTTGTTGCCGTTTCGAGCCATAACTTGCAGCAGAACTGAACTTGAATGACCATTCAACAGTAGGAAAAGAAGCAAGTAAAATGATCAAACTCCGAAACTTGCTCCAGCTCCTAAGCAAAATCAAGAATAAAATACACAAGATCAGGTCAAAACAATCATTCATAACTAAATCAAAGAAAGTTAAAAGTGAACTTATCAGGGATGGGAAATGTAAAGTCACTGGATTGGAGACGGGATACTTCTCATACAATTAAAGCATATGTAGATAAAAAAAAACATTCATTGTATATACTCCCATCATAAATGTTACAGGAACTCCTATGTTGCAGACTAAGCTTCTAAGAAGACGTGACACACTCATCAGAGAATAAAGGGTAGTTATCAAACACAAAACAGTATCCAAAGCTTATTAAAGAGCTCACCTCCTTTCCTCTTTTTCATAGTCATGTCCCGGTCAGAGCTTCCTCATTCCCGCTATGGTGGCAAAAAAATGATGTAAGGTAAATTTCAATCAATAAGCTCCCACTAAAAGTTGATATAAGTAGCAAACATCCTGAGAAGAGTGTTTACCTTGGCACTATTGACTTCTTGGGTCATAGTCTGATGACCACCATCTTGTCTTTCTTCCTAAACATACGACGGGGAGAATTTTTATTCACTCAATTAAGCTTCCATTTCAAGATAATATACATGCAGAGAACAGCGAGCAGAGTATTTACCTTGATGTTGCCATTAGGGTTCACCAGATGTCTATATTTAAGTTTGGACATAATTTCCTTAATACGACTACACGTGGGCAGACCATCACCGGTGGTCCGGTACAATCTATATTTTCTTGCGACATGTTATGGGCAGCCTCTAGTTCTTTACGATACACCTGTGACGAGAATGAGGTGAAGGAAAATTGAGAATCAGGTATACTCTATGGATGATAATTGATCTATTAAACATATGTCAGTTATTACCTCGAGCCGGCTTTTAAATCATCTACATCTTGAACCCTGATTGTTTCGGGAGTAATTATTTGTTTCTCGAGCTCAACCCCTTTGGAAGCTGCTCTAAGCAGCACATCTTGTTCCTTAGCATTGGAAAATTGGAGGTTATCTTCCCAATCCTCGTTACTTAGCAGCTTCTCTTCAATCCAAGCCCGAAAGTCATCATCTGCAGAGATTGTACCTTGTCCCTTTAAGATGCGGTCAAGTTCGCAGAGCAGCTTGTAAAAGAAAAAAACAAGTTACTATAAGATTACTTAGTACTACAGAGCATTTCAAGGACAAGAGTCTGAGTTATGACTAATCATACCATGCCCATTTTCTTAAGAGCATAAATGATTGCAATCTGACGTCTATAATTATTTCTAATGCCATCAGCAACATCACGTTCCAATAGAATGCGAAGTTTCTGAAAGTAAGATGCCCATAAACATAACTCAATTAGACCTCAGCATCATAACAAGATCCAAAAATGAAAACGACCCAATACCAGAATGCACGTGCCTCTAGCAATTCCATATCGGCAAGTACCTCCCTTCTGTCTTTGTGAATTTGATAAAGATTCATACGCTGACAACTAACAGTCAGAGTATTCAAAAAAGACATGAATACGCAGTACTTCTCTGTATATGTCGTCTTATTTTTCCAATCATCAAGGAGATGTTTCAATTCAGCCCTGAAGTTTAAAGGGCTTTTTACAGAAATAGGCCTGTTTTTTTTATGGTTTACAAAACTAAGCCTGTTTTTTTATTTCTTACAAAACTAGGCAAGTTTTGACCAAAACTGATGGATGGAAAGTTATCACCGTTAGCTGTACATAAAAAGACCTAATAGTCCTTTGAATTGTTGGTTTAAGTCTGTGTCAATATTTTGGTTCACAAGTCGCTGCAGAGCTAAGCATCCATTTTCATGCATGGATTCCTCTTCCTTGATAAAAACTAAAAGAAGTTTGGCCAGAGCTTTTAAATTTCTTGTGAGTATCTGTAGGATAACGACAGAAAGCAGGTAACAAGTCCCAAAACGCACGGATGGCAGCCTGCAGCTTCTTCCTAACACGAGACTTTGTAACTATTTTACAGGCTTGCTTAAGAGGTTCCACTAGAGGGATAATGTGATCCATATAATACTCCAATGATGATCCAACAACATACTTCTTTAAAATTGGCAGAATCCAGATATTTAAGCTGGTGAGCTCTTTTTCATCGAAGGAAACAGGTAGTAATGTCAGGATCTTCTCCGGTCCCATAGAAATGATAGCAGACCCAAAGCACTCTTCAAGATTTTGGTACTTTGTCCTGGTCGCGTCTCCGTTTGCAACTCTTAGTAGTTCTGCAAGTTTATGCACAACATCTTTCAAATACAAATATGACAACTCACCGAGCTTGGGGAACACATTCGATACGGCTGCCCAGATGTTCTCATTAAGCTCTCCATCAGAGTTGGTAAGATGCATCATAAAAATGGTATCACAAACCGACTGCAGTTCCTTGGATTCTGGTGTACTCTTGAGTTTATCATCATCACTTGGCATCATAAAGCTTGTCAATACATTTCTTCAATAAAACGCACGCAGCCAATATAGTATCAGCCGGGTTATTCTCTTTAGGCGATACATAGTTCCCAAGCGAAAAGATGATAACCTCCGTTCACTGGTTTTTCTCCGGCTGGGAAATCATGACAATTCTGTAACCAAAAACACCACAAGTTCAACCCATTTCTTCCTTGTTCTTTCTCAACTTAAATTATATATTAAAAGCAATCTAAGCTCATCCATTCTCAGCACCATTTTCTTAATCATCTCACTTCTCGTCAAAACTCAACTCAAAACCACCTCCAGATACTGATTACAGTCTTAGGACAGTTCTGATATGTTCTTGAGAACCATACGAGCCATAGCTGGCTGGCCAATAGTTTAGTTTCTTCATGTTTGGCAGCCACAGAATCATGTCCAAGACTCAATCATTCACCACTTCCTCGACCCATGACAAAACTAACAACTCTTGATAGGGAATAAACCATTCAGGCATTTGAACGAACACCTGATATGCATTTTTGTGTTCACACAGATAATGTAGTTATTGTTGCTCTCAAAACCCATTAATCTCCTCCCCGGCAATTGCAATTATACAACCCATTTAATCATTCTTAATTTTTTTTTGAAACAACTCACCATCAGCATCTTTTCCAATGAATCATCATCTTCAACAACAACCAATCGTGTCTTCCATGTTTGATCACCACAAAATCACTAGACAAACTCCAACGCTGCATACACAATTACCTTCTCTGAACCCATTTTCCTTTCTATCATTTTCTCACGAAACGGCATCAACATCTATCTGTTCTTGTTTCCAACCAAACTTCAATCCACAATAAAACCCTTTATTCTTATTTTACTAATGAATTTCACTGACAGAACAAATCCGAATACATCTCCAATTTCATTTGTTACCGCTCAATCTCTTCCCTCAATTTTTCCGTCGGCTTCAAAATCTCTGTCAAAAACTCCATGGACTCGAAACTGTAATCCAAAACCCATCTTTTGTTACTGACAAAGTAGGGAAAGGGTATTTTCGTAATGTCGGCACCTCCACAATATCTCGTTATACGAGATTTTGAACAGATATTGAACGGTCTCCACGAGATTTTGACTGAGATAAAGAATTTGGATGGAATCTGTTTAATTGACCTAGATTTATAAGAAATAAAAAAAGAGACCTATAAACGAAAATGAGGTCAAGAACAAGCCTACTTCTATATATAATCCAAGTTTAAATAATTATGAAATTCAATTGGATGTATATCCTAATTTATTCAACAAAAGAAATAAAATAAAAAACCCTAATTACATAGAAGAAAAAAATCCCAAATTAGATAAGATTTAGTGTTTTCATGAAATACCTATGCTGCGAAAGTTTACTCCGCATAAAGTTCCAAGACCGAGGTTGGTCGATTTCACCGTTTCTTTTTTCATCGTTTCCTCTCCTGACAATCCCATAGCGGTGGCGACAACTTCTTTCTTTCTCTTTCTTTTTGTGGGGTTCTAACCTAATTATATATAGGAGATGGAATTTCCAAATCTGGTGCATCCAAACGCCACCGACGCGTGTCGTTTTTTCCTTTAAAAGGGTAGTACAGTGACCACCAGCCGCCTCGTAATTAGTTTTACTTTTTGGTAAATCATGGAAGCAAGTTTAACGAGTTCCTAATAACTTCTTTTAAAACCCAAGTTTACATTTTGACTTTTTTAATTGGTTTTAATTTGGTTTAGGTGTTTTAATTTTTTAATTGTTCTTTCTAGTATTTTTCTTGACCAATTTTTTTGGCGGAAAGATTTTATTAATATCGCTGAAAATTGTAATTCTTTGCTCGAAACCACGAATACCTGGATTAAAGTTTCAAAAATTCCAAGAAAGTTTGACTAACATTGTTACCAAATAGCATCAGCAAATTAAATGGTTTCACTAATTTGTTACCCACGTTTTTCCTATTTATCACTCATATATTTTTTCATAAATCTTAGATACTACTCCTTGACTTTTTTATTTATACCCAACGTAAATCATTAACAAAACCCTAAACTTAGAAATTTTTATTTTCCATATTTACCGGCAACCACCATCTTCTACTGATATCCACCAGCCGGCCAGCTTCTTCTACTCTTCCTCCACCCACCGACCACTACCTCCACTCACATTTTTTTATTTTTAATTCTTTCTTCTACCTTTGATTTGATATTAGGTTGGTTAAAATACTCTAGATTAACATGATCCCGCCACCATGAATAGCTATCAAACTTGGATCAAAAAACTATGAACGGCTAAGAGTACACCTGTTCTTGCTTTCGAACGTTTTAATTGTGTAGCCAAAGATTCATTCCACAAATTAATTTGAATACTTCCAAAATTCATTGGCACTAAATCATATTCATCAGCACATTAAATAATTTAATTGTTATTGGGTACTTTCACTAGTTTTGATAAATTTAATACGAGTATGAAAAATCGTAAAATTACAGCAGCATGCTTAATTAACGATAACATGATTCTCGTGATAGCAATGGTTTTACTCGCGGATTGGTTTTCGTTTATTTCTTGAAAATTGAATGATAAAAGTTTAAGAAATAATTTAGATTTTGGTGTATTATAATTAAAAGAGAATTATAACTTAGGGTTAATAGTTTTTAATTTAGAACTTAGGGTTAATGGTTTTAGATTAGTGAAGAAGAAGAAGACGACGACGACGACTAAGATTGATAATAGTTATTGGTAAGTCTAGTTTCACTTTTTAGGTGGTAAATAGGGAAAATCAGAATTAAAAAGTAGAGTAATCTTAGAAATTGTGAGATAAGTGGCAAATAGGAAAAATGTGAGTGGTGAATAGGTAAAACATCTCACTCAAATTGATAAACATTGTTAGCAATAACATTGCTGTGCTTAACAAGGAGAGAGAGTTAACAAAG
>JAJJWX010003409.1:1062500-1305715 GCA_023529315.1 Papaver bracteatum | reverse complement strand
ACGCAATGTCTTGAACCGCCAACAATGAATGCAATTCAAAAATAACATCCACACTTGATGCGTCAACCGATGAAAACAGCTGCCAAGCTCTTGCGGTTGTGCCCATTTTGGCCGTGGGCTAAAATCCCGGACTTAATGAATGTCTCTAGAGAATCAGCTCATATTCTCATAGGAAGCGGCCACACTTCCAACATCCACAAAGGTGAGTCCATAAAGAGTGTCCTGCCACACCCCGCTTTAATCAAAGCCATGGTACCCATTAAGATCACAAAAGATCATCCTTAATTTCTGAGAAGACTATCGCACGATTACACCATAGGGAGGGACAAAGATAGTGCTTTCTCAATATCACCATAAATTAGTTGTCTCATTGAACCTTGATCTTGGAAATCCAATCACAAGGTTGAGTATCCTTCATGGTGATTTATTCAATGAGCTTAAGTCCCACCCCCCTCGATGTAAATTTAACTTTCTCTCTGGTTAAGCCTTTTGTCAAAGGATCTGCAAGATTATCTTTGGATTTTACAAAGTCTATCGAGATAATACCAATAGAGAGTAGTTGTTTCACCGTCTTATGTCTTCTTCGTATATGTATAGACTTCCCGTTGTATACATTGTTCTTTGCGCAACCAAGAGAAGCTTCACCGTCACAGTGGATGGCAATTGAAGACACAGGCTTGGGCAGAGTGGAATTCCTCCCTGTGAAACATCGCATCCATTCACTTTCCTCTCCAAATTTTTCCAAGGCTATAAACTTAGACTCCATAGTGGATTTAGCTATACATGTCTGTTTGGTAGACTTCCATGAGACAGACGCACCTCCAAGAAAGAATATGTACCCACTAGTAGATTTGCACTCTTCTCGAGTCCGATATCCGATTGGCATCACAATACCCTTCCAAAGACAAATAGGATACTTCCCAAAACTTAAGCAATAGTTTGAGGTCCTCTCTCGTGTAACGTAAAACTCTGAAGAGAGCATTCCAGTGATCCTTACTGGTTGCAAGTATACCGCTTAATCTACTCCACCGAGTAAGCAATATCGTCTTGTACAGTTCATAAGATACATAAGACTACCAATAATGCGAGAATACTCAAGTTGATCAATACCCTCACCCTTGTTCTTTTTCAATTTACAAGTGGGATCAAATGGAGTAGACGCAGATTTAGCATTTTCATAATTAAATCTCTTTAATACGGTTTCAGCATAATGAGATTGACTAAGACTATATCCATAAGACGTCTTTCTGATTTTCATCCCTAAGATTACATCAGTAGGGCCTAAGTCTTTCATGTCAAAATTATCTCTAAGCATGCTTTTAATGGTATTAATAATATCAAGGTTGCTGCCTAATATGAGCATATCATCAACATATAGGCAAACAATAACATGAGAATCATACACAGATTTAATGTAAACACATTTATCAGATTCATTAACCTTGAAACCATTAGTTATCATAACATGATCAAAATTTTCATTCCATTGTTTAGGTGCTTGTTTTAAACCGTAAAGAGATTTGTTTAACTTGCATACTTTGTTTTCATAACCTTTTACTATAAAGCCTTCAGGTTGATCCATATAAATTTCTTCATTCAATTCACCATATAGAAAAGCAGTTTTAACATCCATCTGATGTATATGCAAATCATAAATTGAATCAATAGCAATCAACATTCTAATCGAGGTGATTCTAGAGACTGGTGAATAGGTATCAAAGAAATCTACTCCTTCCTGTTGTCTATAGCCTTTAGCTACCAACCTAGCTTTATATTTATCTATAGTTCCATCTGTTCTAAGTTTCCTTTTGAACAGTTTCTCATCATCTCCTACTATGGCATAGGAGGAGAAAGCATTTCTCAATTTACAGACATGCTTGGTGGCTCCAGAATCAAGCCACCAGTCTCTCACATTAGTCATACTAGAGACAAGGTCGACTTCAGACACCATGCCAGTGAAATATCCAGAGTCCTCTACTATGTTTGCCTTATTTTTCTGTTTTGGATCATATTTGATCCTTTTAGGGGACTTATAGTCTTTAGCCATATGTCCAGGTTTACCACAATTAAAACAGTCGCCTTTGATGGTGTGCTTAGTGACACCACCTCTAGGCTTAAAATTGTTACCTCTCACGGGTTTTCGACGTCATACGTCTATTACCCATTTTGTTTGGATTCTCCAGGAGTTTTCTTTGAAGCGACTTTTATCGTCCAAAACATGAGCTTTGTTGGACATGTTTTTGCTCAAGATCATGCTCTTGTCATTGCTGCACATAAGCTCCTTAACTGGATCTTTTTGCCAAGCTCCACCATGGTGATTTCACGAGTCTTGTGTCGCAGCCTCCTCTTGTATTCGCTCCATGAGGGTGGAAGCTTTTCAATCACAAACATACTTGTAGAGCTTCATCAAAAGTCATTCCTTCAAGAAGAATCTCGATGATGAGGAGTTGAAGTTAAATGAACTGTTCTACCACATGCTTTTCGTCACCATGTTGTATTCTAAGAACTTAGCCATCAAGAACTTCTTACTTCCAGCTGACTTGAAGATGATATTTTTCTTCTAGAGCTTCCCATAAATCAAAAGCATTAAAATCTTCTTTTGCATTATAGAAGTCATACAAGGAGTCATCAAGACAGTTAAGAATATGATTCTTGCACAAATAATTCTTCCTATTCCACCTGTCCAATTTATCTTCATTACCACTTCATGAAGTTTTCTCGAGGTTTTTCTAAAGCATATCCATCTAACCTTTGGTCGTTTAGGAAGAATAGCATTTTAGACTGCCATCTCTTAAAGTCCTTACCACTGAACTTTGGTGGTTTTTCTACGTATTCTTTCCCATGTTCTTACAACAACGAATATTACAATGATTACAATATTACAATAAGGAACGATATTACCTTTAGATTGTTGGAATTAATTACAATAATCGAATGCAAATGGGAAATAATACTTAGATTACACTGATAGTAGTAACAAATAACTCAATAAACTTAGTAGAGGCACGTATGAGATACGCTCGAGCTAAAGGTAATATTGCCTCGCTACTCCTCCGAGATAATATAGCAATTAACAAATTACCTCCGATACAACTATCGTTAGTTCTCCTCTATGTGTAGCATACACAGAGAGAACCCTTAGAACTTGGCAGAAAAATGAAAAAGCAAAACACAAATCGAAACTACAACCAGTTTCAGATAAATATAAAAACTAATTTATGTTTCGTAAACTATGATGTTTTAATAAACTAATTTATGTTAAACAAAGTTTCTATAAACTAATTTCTCAGAAACAAAGAAGTAGTTATACAAAATTATGTTTCTGTAAACTACAACTTGTTTAAGATAAGAACTCGATTTTTTGTTTCTGTAACTTAAAAAGAAATTGTTTCTGAAAGCATAAGAAAAGAATAAGAATTTCAGAAGAGAAGAGTTCTGAAAGGTATGGTTTACAAATGAAGTTTACAACTCGTATTTATAGCAAGAAAATGTTCGAACGTTGGAAGAGAATCCAAAGCACGACAGATCGTCCGTGATTCACGCATCTCGAACGTTGCAAAAGTAAGGTAAAAATCGCGTTAAAAGAACAGTGCACACGCATTCAAAATTTGCGAGATTCTTCTCGAGGAAAACAAAGGTGTACAGTGTCAAGAAACCGTGTGACACGCGTGAAAGAAGATGCTTCTCGAGGTCATTTGGATATCCAAAACCGAGAAGGCAAAGAATAAAATTCTATACATGTGTGGGAGAAGCGTGTGGTAAATTTCAGTAAAAATAAAGGATGGGTCGGATACACCCACGCCCACGCCCACGCCCACGCCCACGCCCACGCCCACGCCCACGCCGAGCCGAGCCGAGCCGAGCGAGCGTGCTTCTGTGCGAAGCACCGCGCGAACGGGAAAGGCAATAAGAAATGCAATAAGGTTTAGGCAACCTTGCCATAGTTTAGGGCTTTACCCATACACAAAGGTCTAAAGACCCAAAGGGCCATACCCTTAAGGCTAAACCAATGCTATTTAAGTCTAAAACTCTAAATTTTTTAGTCTATATGGGACTAATGTTTTATTCATTCACATGAAAAAAAATCTAGGGAGCATAAGGTCTTGGGATCAAAACATGGTTCATGCATTTTTAATTAAATTTTTTAAAAACGTTTTTTCTAACAAAATCAGCCATCAGAAAAAATTCATTGTACCATGGTTTTCACAAACTCGGTTGGTTCTTCCATTGTTGGTCAAAATCTCAATCGAAATGTGCAAATTAAATACTTAATCAGTGAATTGGGAAGAAGAATAAGAAAACATAATCAAATATAAATTCCTGTCAAACGCCAAAGGATTAATATCTAGAAATATAATCTAGATTCATGGTTAGGGATTGTGGATTAAGATAAAAGTCATGAATTTAGTGGTGCTGTTTGTGGTGGTGGCTATGTTGATGATGGTGGAGGTGTTGATGTGACGATGGAGTTGTTGCTGTTAGTGTTGGTCATTGAGACGGCGGAGGAAGAGATTTTAATTCAGTCGAGAATAAGAATGGACGAGAATATAAAAGATTTACTTTTGTGATAGAAGTATGGGTATACAGGTAACTTAAGGACACATAATATAATGTTTGTTTGGGTTGAATGCCCATGGAGGATATTGAAACCATGATTTTTGAATTTATGGTTATCTGAAAGGTTGTCATATTTTGCTTGTCTTTTTGACACATGAATTCAAATTCAAGGGCTAATTGACAAAAAAAAAAACTGTTAAAATTTTTCGGTAGCAGTAGATCAGCTGCCGCAGCGGGAATAATGGGTTCCTTTATTACTCTAAGGATAAATCCTATGGGCTAGATTGAGTTGCTAGATTGGCAGTTAAGTGTTGCAATTCAAATAAAAGGTGTGGCCTAAAAGTTAACACTAATTCTCTCTCCTAACATGTGCTCAAAGTTCAACTAGCAGCGAGATTGAAGCGCTGAATGGTTCAGCGTTCAAAAAGTGACCTTAGCGCTGAACCGTTCAGCGCTCAAAAAGATCAGAAAATTTGATCAGACGTCTGAAATTTAAAACGTTGAACCAAACAGCGCTGGAAAGTGGTCCCAACTGATGTGGACTGCTAATCTAGCTGCTAGATTAGCACTCCTATAGAATTTAGGAGGTTTCCCTAGCTGACGTGGACTGCTAATCTAGTTGCTAGATTAGAAGACCATAATTAGCCTAACTTGTATGGAATGAGGAACAAAGTAATGGGTTGACTATTTTTTTATGGGAGAAAATCGCCTCTGCCTAATTTGGTAAATTCGATGGTGGAGAGACTGGTTTAAACCCTTAAACAAATGTGCTGCACGTGAGCACTTTTGATTCGAGATATCAATCTGTACAACTCTGGCCTAAACCAAGAAGATGGTCGTTCCAGATTTGCTTCGGTCACAAAGTGGAGGAGAAGGGTTGATTTGGGGAGGAAAGAGAAGAAGGGTGATGAGACCAGAGAGTTATGGCTAGGTAGTATCTCAACTTGTATCATAAGTGTAGAAGCTTGCGGAAGCTTTCTAGTGATGGAAGCTTTTGAGAGAGCTTGCAAAGTGGCTATCTGATAGTATTGTATCTTTCCTGACCAAGACTTGTGTCTTTTGGCAGAATAGGTGAGACCTATTTATACAAGTGAGATTGAACATACCCTGGCCTCATTAAGAAATTGAGTAAATGTACCAATTAATCAGAGGAGGTGGAAACCGTTTGTGGCTTTATGGTGAAAACATTTTTATCATAACTTTTCTTATTAATTGACCGTATTCATTCCTTTCACTCCATTATTTACTGCGAGCGTAGTGTACGCTGCACGCTGTGACCGCCAAACCAAAACCCCAAGAAAGCATCCCCCAGTTTGTGGTGATGTCTCGAGAGTGGGCGCAAGTGGCAATGCCAAAGTTGCTAGTGAAGCGTTGCGGCATGTGCCAATGGCATGTGAGGGATATCTCGACCGCAAGTTGTACTTTGAGCGCGGATGGCAATGCCAAAGTCGCTTGGTGGAGCATTTGGCATGTGCCATTGTCATGTGCGGAATGCCTTGGCCGCAAGTTACACTTTGAGTATGAGTGGCAATGCCAAAGTCGCTAGTGGAGCATGTGTGGGATGTGCGGAATGCCTTGAAAATTGGCTAGCAGGTTGGGGATGAAAGTGGCTAGTGGTAACGTGTTGGCATGTGCCAATGATACGCACGGACTCCTTAGTCAAGTCGCGGGCGCTACAATTGGGTAGCATCTTGGAATAGAAAGTGGCTAGTGGTAACGTGTTGGCATGTGCCAACGGCACGCACGACCACCTTGGCCAAGTCGCGTGCGCTACAATTGGGTAGCGTCTTGGAATAGAAAGTGGCTAGTGGTAACGTGTTGGCATGTGCCAATGGCACGCACGGCCACCTAGGCCAAGTTGCGGGCGCTACAACTGGGTAGCGGCTTAGAATAGAAAGTGTCTAGTGGTAACGTTTTGGCATGTGCCAATGGAACGCACGGCCACCTAGGCCAAGTTGCGGGCGCTACAATTGGGTAGCGTCTTGGAATAGAAAGTGGCTAGTGGTAAAGTGTTGGCATGTGCCAATGGCACGCATGACCACCTAGGCCAAGTTGCGGGCGCTACAACTGGGTAGCGGCTTAGAATAGAAAGTGGCTAGTGGTAACGTTTTGGCATGTGCCAATGGCACGCACGACCACCTAGGCCAAGTTGCGGGCGCTACAACTGGGTAGCGGATTAGAATAGAAATTGGCTAGTGGTAACGTGTTGGCATGTTCCAATGGCACGCACAACCACCTAGGCCAAGTTGCGGGCGCTACAACTGGGTAGCGGCTTGGAATAGAAAGTGGCTAGTGGTAACATGTTGGCATGTTCCAATGGCACGCACGACCACCTAGGCCAAGTTGCGGGCACTACAACTGGGTAGCGGCTTGTAATTGAAAGTGGCTAGTGGTAATGTGTTGGCATGTGCCAATGGCACGCACGACCACCTAGGCCAAGTTGCAGGCGCTTTAACTGGGTAGCGGCTTAGAATAGAAAGTGGCTAGTGGTAACGTGTTGGCATGTGCCAATGGCATGCACGACCACCTTGGCCAAGTTGCGGGTGCCACAACTGGGTAGCGGCTTGGTTTTGGCATAGTTGCCATGGAGGGAAGTATGCGGCTTGGTTTTGGAATTAGGGTTTTTTTGTCGAAAACCCTAATCCGGGATTTTGAAAAAATACCCCTATTAATTATTTACATCTGAATTAAATGTTCTCAGTTAATGTGTTGCGGGTAACACTAGGTCATGGGGTTTTACGATTTTACCCCTTGTCTAAAATCCACCATCGACACTATTGTACATCATTTTGTTGTAGTTTTGGATTCTGCGTCTTTATCATTTAAGTCGGGTGAAAAGAACAACAAGAAATTGCTGAAAAGTTTCTATCATAGTACTGTGTACTACTAATCATTGAATGCCAAATAAAACGCAAAGGAAAATCAACAAGTGAGTGAATTAAGGGAGATGCTACGACTACCGAGGAAACCCCCGAGAGATATCCAGTGAACCCTTCTTGGCCAGCTGTCCAAATCATGGACCGAATGCTATGGGATGATGGGCCAGTGCAAGTTTTTCTAGCCGTCATATTTTTTTGCGGGACGTTCCTCGGTAAGCCTATCATTTTCGGTGAATTAAATATCGTAAAGTGCAGCTGAAAAAGAAAATCCTAAGTAATAGCGATAACCCATGAAGAGAGTCAGAGAAATTGATTGAATAGGAATAGTAAAATAAGATGAAGTAGTTAGAGGTTGTATTGGGAGGAGGTCTATAATTTTCTTTTTTAACTTGAAGCGTTTTGATCAGTATGCTTCGTGGTAGGATTAATACCTCAGGGTCTAGCTACTGGAGAAGTTCATGCGCTATGTTTGTGGGCAGAAAACTTAAGCTGTGCAACAGATAAGTTTCCCTTTACTTATTTGGGGATGCCGCTTGGTGGTGACAAGGAAAATTCAAATTTGATTTGATATCTAAGACTTAGTCTTATGGGCTAGATTGGAGGTGCTAGATTAGCACTTAAGTGTTGCAATTCAAAAAAAAAAATGTGGCAAAAAAGTTAACACTAATTCTCTCTCCCACTAGTTGCTAGCATGTGAGCTAGCATGCTAGATAGTTATGTTGAATGATTCAGCGCTTGAAAAAACACCTTTTCGCGGAATGGTTCAGCGCTGAGAAATTTATTTTTGATCTGACAGATGAGATTTAAAGCGCTGAATGGTTCAGTGTTGGGCGCACGTGGACTGATAATCTAGCTGCTAGATTAGCACTCCCATAAGACTTAGGAGGTAGTCCTGACTGCTAATCTAGCTGCTAGACTTAGGAAGACTTTGATGCCAAACTTCCTCCATCGAAGAGAGAGATACGTATTGTCAAAGGGAGGTAACTTAGACTAAGTCTTATGGGGTGCTAGTCTAACGGCTAGATTAGCAGTCAGGACTACCTCATAAGTCTTATGGGAGTGCTAATATAGCAGCTAGATCGCACCATTGAGGTAGTAAAATTAAGGATAAACCATTCAAAATATACTTTTTATTAATTTGATGTAACCAATCTTAGCCTTATATTTGTAAAACGATCAAAAAATAAATCTCTCAACCGCCCTATCCAACTTCCCGAACCATTCCGCAAAAAAGTGGTTTTTCAAAGACTTTGATGCCAAACTTCAATCATTCAAACATAACTATCTAGCATGCTAGCTCACATGCTAGCAAATGGTAGGAGAGAGAACTAGTGTTAACTTTTTTACTACACTTTTTTTTTTTGAATTTCAACACTTAAGTGATAATCTAGCACCTCCAATCTAGCCCATAAGACTTAGTCAGTGCTAGTTTTAACCTTTAACTGACTTGGTGACTTTATTGCCTTATTGGGATATGGGATACTTATATGCACGATAAAAATTAGTGTTAAATACTTCGTTAAAAAAGAATCTATTCTTTCAGCTGATGTTCATCATTATGCCAAAGTTTGGCGCTATATATGCAATTCCTGGTTTTAGTCTGACTTGAAGCTGATTGCATTGCAATCAGACATTTTTTGGGACCGTGAACTTCTTACTTGCCAATGAACGAGTTTTGATCTCTATCTATACTTTGACTTGTTAGTTGGTATAGTTGCTGAACTTTCCATATCTCTATTCTCAACTCTGAACTTCTTGTTTCTCCAACTTCTCTTTATATCAGCTAACTATTTTAGGTGATCAACTGTTTGTAATTTTTTTTGTCTTACATAAATTTTAGTACATTCTCAATTAAATTGGTACCCTATTAGGGAGATGTATCCTCTGCCGAGGGACTGTCATCCAAGATTACTTATTGCAGAGTCCAATTTTGTGCACACTCCTTTAAAGAGTGTGCACGTAACAAACCAATTCTATTGGTTCTTCAAACTAAACGGTTAACTATTTTTGAAAAATCTTTTTTTCTATTTCATTAATTAAATCATAATCTATATAAAAGGAAAGATGTATATATTTCATATCTAATCATAAATTATTATCTTTAAAATCGCTTTTCTTAAGAAAGGAAATAGGTAATTAGTTAGTAAGTATATTTTTAATCTAAAACGACGAAATTAATTTTTTACTGTACACAAAACTGCATCATATATAATGAAATCGAAATCACCTTTAGCCGAACTGTATGCTCTTTTTTAGACAAAACACTTGTTGGTAGATAATAACTAATACCAACAATTAATCCATCATATTATTAGTTCCAACTCAGAGTATTGATGATCATTAAAAGTATTGCAATTCAAGAGCCTACCTCCTCCTCCATATTATTTGAAGAGATAGACCTGAGCTATCAGTGATGATGTTAAATTAGGGGTTCAAAGCACAAATAAATTTTCATACGAAGAAAGTCGTTGATGCAAAAATTACATGAAATATTCTATGAATATGTCAGTTCTAACAAAGAAGAAGAGTGATCATCAATTCACTATTATCTTGAATAAATTATTTTTTTCATTCTAATTATTATGAAACAAACCATAAATAACTATTTCCATTTTTAAAACGATGTACTTATTTTACATTTGATTAAATTAGGTATGATATATATCTCCTTATCTTTTTTAGATTACAATTAAATTAAATTAAAATAAAATAAAAAATAATTTTAATAAATAGTTAACCGTTAAGTTTGAGCAACCAATAGAATTGGTTTGTTTTGTGCACACTCTTTAAAGGAGTGTGCACAAAATTGGACTCCTTATTGCACTAGAATATTAAAAAGAATTATGGAAAGAATAGTAAAAAGAATTATGTAAATTTTTTGTCCAGTGACTCCAGTCATATAAAAGTATCCAAAATATATAGCCATATGGGACGTACGACTCAAGACTTGAGAATACGCGTTGTGTATTCTATCCATTTCCGTATTCAAATCAGTCTTAAAAACCGAAACGTGCAAAGAGAGTCAATATTCACGTTATTTTATGAATCCGAGTACAAGTCCTGGGCAAGCCTATATATATTTGAGACAATATTAAACGGATTTTTTCACCTAAATTTCAACCAGTAAAAAATCTTGCACCTTTTTGGATACACTTGCCCTATATATTACATTTTTTGATGTGGAAACACTTTTGTTTTTATTTCCTTTAATTTGATACATCATACCCTATATATATTCAAAACACTTTTGTTTTTATTTTCAAAACATTGTTACTAGGGTTCGCCAAATAATATGGATATAGAACTAAAAGAGATAAAAATTGAAGGAGGATCACAAGAACAACAAGAAAGTAATGAAACTCTGACAAGAGGATTCCAGCAATTTGATATCATCGCAGCCAATGAAGTCAACTCCATTCGTGACCATCACTATGTTTCGCCATCTATATCTCTATCACCATCAAGCACTAAGCATATTACGAAAGAGTGGAGAATTCTGGAAAAAAATCTACCTGAGTCCATCTTTGTTAGGGTTTACGAAGGAAGACTTGATCTTTTACGAGCAGTGATCATAGGGCCAACAGGTACGCCTTACCACGACGGTTTATTCTTTTTTGATATTCAACTCCCTTCCAACTACCCTGCATCACCACCAAAAGTTAACTATCGGTCTTTCGGGCATAGACTAAATCCCAATTTGTATGGAAATGGTTATGTTTGTTTAAGTCTTCTAAATACTTGGAGTGGTCTTCCGGACCAGAAGTGGAATCCATCTCAATCAACTATACTGCAAGTTTTAGTATCTATTCAAGGTCTAGTTCTCAATGCCAAACCCTATTTCAATGAACCTGGTTATAGAGACTTGTCTAATTCTACTGATCCATCGGTTAAGAACAAATCTTTGCGTTATAATGAAGATGTATTTATCATGTGTTGCAAGACAATGATGTCTATTCTTAATAACCCACCAAAGTCTTTTGAGGAGTTTGTAAGTCAACATTTTCGCGATTGCGCTAGTAATATTTTGGTTGCTTGGAATGCTTATATTAATGGCAAAGCTGTAATTGGTGATCCTATTATTATCACTGCTGCGACAGAGACTACTACATCCTTGACTTCATTCACATTTAAGACAGCGGCAGGGCTTTTATATCCGAGGCTTGCGAGTTCTTTCATAAAGAATGGTTCATCTTTGGAGAGTATTGAATTACTAGACACTAGTAAGAATATGCGTGAGAATATAAGTCGCCAGAATACGCGTCTTTGCATCTGCGGACTTGTGTTTTTTATAGTGCTCTTTGTTGCATTAATTATTTTGGGTACTAATTAAGGTTTACCACGCTGGAGTTCCGCTTTGTAGTTTATTTGGATTAGATATCTTTTTGGTTAGTGGTGTAGCCGAATTTTGTCTTCAAGTAGGGATATTTCTAATGTTAATACTTCAAAGGTTTTACTTTTTATCCAACTATACTGGAGAGGTTTCTGTTGCACAAGTTTGGTTACGCCTTATACATTCCCGAATTACATTTTGATTTTCCATACCTGCTTCAAATTTCCTGTTAATTAGATGTAATAATGTAGTTTTTAATAAAACCACAATTTCCTAAAAATCATTTTTTAAAATGTGATCAAAATCTCACAAGTTAATAGAAGTGTACCAGTTGCTCTTAGTTAAGATGCTGCATAGTTTTGTTACTTATTCAATTAGTTTCTCGGCTAGTATTCCCTATTGCACTTGCATACGCATAACAATTTACAAAAGCTTAATTCGATTTGCGAGGTCCAAAATCTCTTTAGCAACATTTATTTACTGACCTTACTGTTGAACTAAAAGCTATGGGATCCCCAGATACGGTATATGATCCCAGCCGCAATATCATTGGTTTTATGGAGAGAATGAAAGAAACGTACTTTCGAAGTTAGGCGCACTCTTTTAATGCTGGCGGGGACTTGATTATGGAAGCTGGAGCATGTCGTCCAATTCACATTAGGACTGTGCTGTTGTCGTGGTGGGAAAAGGGAGCATGTTGTTCCAATTCACATTAGGACTCTGCTGTTGGCCGCTCTGAGAAGTTTGCCTCTGAGAAATAATCCTAGTAGAGGTCCCGATGCAAGCCTATATGTATACATGCCATTAAGTTTTGTTCAAGACATCTTAGGTTTTACTGTTGAGTTACTCTTGTTTCGTTTTCTCGTTTTATTTTTGATACACTTAGTTTCTAGGGTTCGTCAAGTATAAAATGGGCATAACATACACTAAGAAATGCCTCACCCCACCAACAATCGGGCAGCTCAGAATTTATCAACATACAATTAACCATGTTCACTAATATTCTATTTTTCCTTTCTTCTACACCATTTTGATTCTAGTGAATAAGGCGATGTATATTCATGGATTATTCCATTTGATTCACATAATTTCTTTAATTATGTATCTTTATATTCACCCTTCTATCGGAACGTAGAACTTTAATTTTATTATTTAATTTATTTTCAAATTCTACCTTGAATATTCGAAACTTGCTTACTGCTTCATCTTTACTTTTCATTAAGTAATACATAAGCATATTTCGAATAATCATGTAAGTCATCTACATCTGAATGTACAAGACCAAGAAGTTCTCTTGATGATTTGGTTACTGACTTACAAGTTATCTTCCCTTGATCACATATTTCACATTTGTCAGAGTGTTCAATATTACATTTAGGAATAAGACCTAATTTAAGCATATATAGTTTTAATAGACTTATAATTCACATGTCCTAATCTACCATGCCATAAAGGAAATGACTCAAAAATATAAGCAGAAACTGATTTTTATTTAATTCATCTTAAACATACCATTATATGAATATCCCTTTCCAATAAAAATATTATTCTCGAACATTATTACATTGTCCGATTTAATACTAATCTCAACTTTACCCTTTTTAAGACGATCCCCAGAAATTAAATTTTTGGACATGTCTAGAACATGTAAGACATTAGTCAAAGTTAAAATTTTCCATGAAGTAAATTTCAGATCAACAGTTGGGAGACCCAATACTTTAGAATGATTATTATTGTCCATCCCGACTTCTTAGTTGTTGCACTCTTTATAAGTCTAAAATTGAGTCGTATCTTTGAAAATATGGATCATGGCTCCTGTATCATACCACCATCTAGAGTCGTCCTCGTCAATTCGTATAGAATGAACTTCCTCAACAGTACAGATTATCTTTGATGGATTTTCAGAATCAATAGCAACAATATTAACTTGACCCTTCTTGACTTTATCATCTTTAATACGAATCCTACAATCACGAGCATAATGACCATGCTTTTTACAGTAAAAGCAATCACCCTTAGGCTTCTCAGAATTTTTATTTTTATTTTCTTTGAAATTAGACTTCCTTTTCTCTTTGTTCTTGGATGATTCTCCTTGAACCATGTTATCCTTTTCAATTTCCTGGTCATCTTTCTCATCCCTCTTATGAGATTCTTTCTTGATCCGTAAGTGACGAATAAGAGATTCCATAGTGTAGGTTTTTTCTTCATGCTTCAATTTATTTTTGTAGGCATTCCAACTTGGTGGTAATTTCGCAATTATAATACCAACTTGAAACGCTTCAGGAAGTACAATTGTAGCATCTTTGAGTTTACTGGCTAGGAGGTCAATCTCATGTGCTTGGGTAAAAACAGAAAATGGATCATTCAATTTAAAGTCAATATAATTGCTAATTAAGAATTTTTGGTTACTTGCCTCTTCTTGGCGATACTTTTTGTTCAAAGCATCCCACAAAGCTTTGGTACCTTAAATGGTACGATGAGCACTATAAACAACATCTGAAAGTGCATTCAAAATATGTCCCCGATAGAGAAAATATTCAGTTTTGCGCTTTTGCCTAAATTTATTCTTTCGAACCTCATTATCATCTTCCTTGTCTACTGGAATTGCTTCAATATCATCACCAATGATATGGCTCAGATTGATTGCACTGAAAAAGAACAAGACCGTTTCTTGCCATCGAGTAAAGTTGTATCCATCGAAGCGTTCAAGACGATTGAGGTCTTGATTCATGACTTGCAGGGATTCAACAGTCCTAGTGAGTGATAAATCTTGAATGGTAGACATACTTAAAACTGTTGAGAATAGGGTTCTAATTTATCACTACAAGGCACGAAAAATGTTATCTTTTAAGTATTTTTCCCCCCAACAAATCACAAGGGTTTTTTGAAATACACACTCTTAGTATACAATGGAGTTTGTTTGCTACAAGATGTGATTTTCTGTACAAACTAGAATCACTCTATATATACATCTAATAACGCTTAGACCTAATGAAAAGAAAACTTGAAACTTAATATTATACTGGCAGCAAACCAAAGGGTTTTTATAAAAAGATAATACCCTTTCATGGAGTTTGTTAATCTCCAACAGGCATCTAAGAAAGGTAATGTCTCTTCATGGTGTATGTTGTTTTTTCACGGACGTCTAATTTGAAAGGTAACATATTTTCACGGTGACTGTTAAGCTAAAGGTTTTTTTTTTTTTTTTTTTTTTTGCTCCAGCACAAGGTTAGGCCCTTTTAGGGTATTTTAAGAAAATCTCCAACATTACCCACCATTTTCTGAAAAACTATGAATACGAAAAAACATTGAAAAACAAAACAGGCTACATCACTAGAGTGACGGCCTACGTTCCCTTTCAGGATCAAGCCACCATAGTTCATGCAAACGATTAGACACACAATCGGTTAGACTAAGCATCATCGTAGAAATTAATACATAAATGAAAGTATCTTCTGGATTTGAACTTTCACTTAGTACATACCACTCAAAGTTCAATCACGGCGTTGTGGTGAATGGATGTCTTGAACCAAGGACACTATACGAATAAACCAGAGTAATTACTCATATCAATTCCTATAGGAAGAGTGTAATTCTTTGTTCTTACACACTAATGTCCTTGAGTAATATCTCAATTTCATGAATACTTTAGAGACGGTCTAATCTCATAGAAAGAGGCCTCACTTTCTTACTCATATAGGTGAGTTTTACAATAAGTGATTATGCGAGTCACTTCTTCACACACAAACTCATTGAGGATCAATAATTTAATCCAACCTCAAACATGCACAAACTTACACACTAAAGATTTTGAAATGGGATCTATGACATACTTTAGTGTATCTCCAATGTCACACACCAACTTGTTAGTACCCTTTAAACTTAGTTTATACTTTCAAAACTTTAAATAGGGTTTCTTTTGTAGTATGAATCTACATAGACCTTAATATCATTCCTTGAGATGTTTTCGCAATCATTTATCTTAAAAATCCTTTTGTCAAAGGATCTTCTAAGTTTCTCTTTGATTCTACGTAATCAACTGTGATTACTCCTCTCTTGAGTAGTCTTCTAATAAATTGATGTCTAAGGTTAATATGTCTTTGCTTAACATTATAAGTCTTTTGTGCTACCTTAAACAAAGTTGATTTACTGTAGCAATAGATCACAATAGTGGGGTAGGTTTCTTCCATATTTGAATATCTAATCCATTCACTAATACGGATTAGTTAGCTTAATTATTTTAATTAGCACTAATCAAATTCAGAGTAGATTAGGTATTACAAAAAAAAAAAAAAATCAAGATAAGGGGTTCAATGGATTATTATGTGATGACCCTATGCAGCCCCAAAAATAAACTAACCAATTACAACCCTAATACTAGGATTCTAAAATAAAACTAAATCCTGAAATGCAAAACCATCTAGAGTTATTTCACCCATAATATAGGCGGAAATGTGCACCCCGGATTTAGAGGGGTGAACAAATTCGGATTCAAGTCGGCAACTATAACACTTTTGCAAACTTGTCTATTATACAAGTTTTATTTCAATGGCAAACAATATTTGATTTGTAATATACTTCGTTCTTTCTTTAAGGGGGTGAGCTAGTTGTAGCTCAAATCTTTGTACAGTTGTAAATGCATTTTTCTTCGATATAACCTTGCCTTTTCAAAATAAATAAATGTAAAGAAGATACTCTTTTTCTTCTTTTTAATACTAAAGAAGAAAAAAATCCCAAATTTTAGCCGATAATTCTACAGTGACCGGGATTTATCTCGTTAAACATCTTGTGTGAAAGTCAATGATGGTTAGGGAATCTCTTGGGGAATTTATCCAACGTTCAACATTTTCGATATAGGAGGGGAGAAATAGTTGGGGTCTACGATATTCGAGGATCGAGGCTATCAAATCAAATATATTTTCTTTTAAATAGTTGGGGTCTAACCACCAAACAGCCTTCATCAAAGGGAGACAAATCTTGGACAACATTTTGATTGCGAATGAATGTCTTGATTCAAGGTTAAAGTCAAAAACTCCGGGTTTGATTTGGAAAATTGATTTAGAGAAAGCCTTCGACAATGTGAAATGGTCTTTTGTAGACAAAGTTCTTACAAATATGGGGTTTGGTGTTACTTGGATAAAATGGATCAAAGGTTGCATTCATAAAATTCCCTTTTCTGTCTTGGTTAATGGTAGTTCTTGTGGAAAATTTACCAGCGAGAAGGGTCTAAGGCATGGTGACCCACTCTCTCCTTTTCTTTTCTTGCTGGTCTCGGAAGTTCTTAATATTATGTTCTCGAAAGCTTCAGTTGCTGGGTATTTGGGCGGTTTTGCAGCGAAGGAAGGAGGTACCTCTATTAGTTATCTGCGATTCGCCGATGACACTTTGGTCTTCTTAGATGCTCGAATGGACCAGGTTATTTTCCTTAAATACATTCTTCTTGTTTTTGAATATGCTTCTGGGATGTGTACTAATTTCAGTAAATGTAGTTTGTTTGTTGTGGGGGAAGTAGACAATATTGTTACTTTAGCAAGTGTGTTGGACTGCACTTGTGAAGATTTTCCTTCTATTTATCTTGGTTTACCGTTGGGGGAGAAAACTTTATCTAAAAAGAAGTGGGACAGAGTTATAGAAATTTGAAGAGCGAGATTGGCTTCTTAGAAGAGAAATTCTTTATCGAAGGCCGGGAAACTCACGTTAATTAAAAGTGTTTTGCTTAGTCTGTCGATCTATTATTTTTCCTTATTCATTGCGTCATCTTCGGTGGTGAAAAAAGTTGAGAAGACGATAAGAGACTTCCTTTGGTATGATTCTGATGACAAGAAGAAGACTTCCTGGGTGGGTTGGTCTTGAATTTGCAAATCTCTTGACCATGGAGGTCTGGGAATTAGAAGGCTCAAGACAATTAACAAATCTCTACTCAAGAAGTGGTGGTGGCGGTTTGGGAGAGAAAGAGACGCTTTATGGAGGAAGGTTGTCGAGGAAAAATACGAGTTGGCTGATTTAGGTTGGAAAACTAAGGCTCCTTATATTACGCACGACGTGAGTCTTTGGAGGAATATCTACAAAGTGGCAGATGATTTCTTCAAGAATACCCAATTTAAAATTGGTAAAGGGGATAAAATTAGATTTTGGGAAGACAAGTGGTGTGTGCAAGGTCCTCTTTCCACGTCCTTCCAAAGATTATTTGCTTTGTCGAATTCTAAAAACTCTTCTTTGAATCAATTATATGAGCCTGACGGGTCTGGTTATCATTGGAACTTAGACATTTCGAGAAGAAGATTGTATGATGTCGAGATTAGAGAGTTCATTTCTTTGATGCCTATTCTGAATTCTATTATTTTCAATCCCGACGAAAAAGACGAGTTGGTTTGGATGGGAGAATTTTCGGGCGTGTTCACAGTGAAATCAGCTTACTGTATTGAGGATTGTATAGACAATTTATCAACTTTCCCTCGAAAGGAGATTTGGTCAAGAGCTTGGCCTCACAAGATTGGTTTTTTCCTTTGGCAGTTAGTGTTGGAAAGGCTTCCCACCATCGAAAATCTTCAAAAAAGGAACTGTATGTTAGTGAATAATGCAAGTAGTCACTCTACTATTCTCTGCAGCTTGTGTAACCAAGTTAGTGAAACAGGAAACCATCTATTTTGGGACTGCAGCTTCACCAAGCAAATTTGGGAGTTCTTTTTCCAGCAATCTAGTCAGCAGCGCCCCTGTTTCTCTTCCCTCTTAAACATCTTCAAGAATTGGAGATCTTACAATCTTAATAATATTGGTGGGAAAGAGATTTGGAAGAGAGTCCCTGCTAGTATTTGTTGGAATGTGTGGTCGGAGCGCAACGCCGGAGTTTTCAGGGATAGAAAGCGCAGAATTGATTCTGTAATCACTGACTCGAAAGTTAATGTGTTCCATTGGGCTTCTACTTCTCATAATCTGTTTGGGATTCATCTTGATGACATCATTGTTAATTGGAATGGGTTATTCTTTGATCCTCCTTAAATTTTTTTTTAGTTTGTGGGTTTCTTTCTTTGTTTTTCTTTCCCTGTCCGTGTTGGGTGGCTGTAGTTTTGCTACTTTGTAAATTGCCTTTCTTCCTAATTTAATTTCTTTACCGATCAAAAAAAAAAACCAATTTTCTTTTAAATTTATCAAATCAATCTTGCACTTTTGCCGTTGTATTTCGACACACTTATCCTGCTTTCTTGAAGTTGCTAGGGTTTGCCAAGTAATATGGATAAAGACCTAACCGAGATACAAATCGAATTGAAGGATGGAAACAACAACATGTCAACAGAGTTCAAGCAATTTGATATCATCTCAATCAATGAAGTCAACTCCATCAGTGACCATCACTATGTTTCGCGATCTCTGTCACCATCAAGTACTGAGGCTATAATGGAAGAGTGGAGAATTTTAGAAAAATACCTACCTGACTCCATATTTGTTAGGGTTTACGAAGGAAGAGTCGATCTTTTACGAGCAGTGATCATTGGAGCAACTGGTACGCCTTACCACGACGGTTTATTCTTTTTTGACATTCAAGTCCCTCAAAATAATCCTGCATCACCACCAAAAGTTTACTATCATTCTTTCGGGTATATGCTACACCCACTTTTAGATTCAAATGGTTATGTTCATCCAAGTCTTTTAAATACTTGGAATGATGATCAGAGCAAAAAACGGAATCCATCTCAATCAACTATACTACAAGTTTTAGTATCTATTCAAGCTCTAGTTCTCAATGCCGAACCCTTTATCAATTTTCCCGGCTTTGAAAGTTTCGCTAATTCTAGTTCATGGTTGAAAATATCTGTGCATGAAGATGTATTCATCAAGAATTGTAAGACAATGGTGTCTATTCTTAAAACACCACCTCAGTCTTTCGAAAAGTTTGTGAGTCAACATTTTCGTGATCGCGCCAGTACTATCTTGGTTGCTTGCAATGCTTATATTAATGGCCAGGCTGAAATTGGTGATCCTATTACTATCACTGCTGCGACAAGGACTACGTCCTTGGCTTCGTTCACATTTAAGGCAGCGGCCGGATTTGTATATCCAAGGCTTGTGGATTCATTCATAAAGAATGGTTCATCTGTGGAGAGTATTGAATTACTAGACACTAGTAAGACTATACGTGAGTATATGGTTCATGAACATAGAAACTTCCAACTTGTTGTGTCGATGCTTTTTATATTGGTCTTTTGTTCAATTATTTTTGTTAAAAAGTCACATGGTGCTCGAGCTCTGCTTTATAGTTTATTTGGACTCGATATCCTTTTTTTGGTGTTACTTATAGCTACGCTGCACTTTGAATTTAATTGAGTAACATGATCAATAATTTCTTTTTTTTACACGGTCTTTTCTACAATTTTCTTTGTTAAAAAGTCTCGTGATACTAGAGCCTGTGATACGTGCAGTGCCTAGCTAATAACTAATATAAGGATCAAATGCAATCAAATGTCGATTGTTTTTGTACAATTTTTTTTTTATCAAATGGTGTAGAGAAGTTTTTGTTGCAGAAGTTTTCTTACCCCCATATCCAACAAGTACCTTTTTTTTTTCTGACGACATACGTTAAATTTCCAGTTCAAAGAAATGTACTAAGAACAAGTCTTATAGTGGAAAAATTCCATCTTCCACGCCGCCTCAGCATTTGGAATAGTTCATGGAAGATCAAGTGTAGTGGTGGAATCGTAAAAACGCTAATCAAAATAGCGTTTCACACTAATAAGAATAGCGTTAAAAAAACTATTTATAATAGCGCTTTACGCTATTTTTATTTTCTAGTGCGCTATTCTGAATAGCGTTTTTCACTAATCGGATTAGAGTTTCCATGGATTCCACTGACCATCCCACGAAATCATGGAACATGGCTTGGAAAAACTGTGAAAGGCCCAATCTTGGAAGCCACTAGACTTGACAATCCACAATTTTTCCACATTTGGAATAGGTTGGAGCAAGTCTCATGGTGGAATCCAACCTATTCCAAGCAAAATTAGAACTTTGGCTATAGAAAGGAATCATTACGTGCTTCTCTGTTTTAGCGTGTAACCTTTTTCCGGTTAGGTCCGTGTAATCCATAAAGAAAAGTAAAAAGATATTAATAGAGCTGGGGTGTTTGAGCTCGCAGGCCCTAAACCATTTGAAAGCTCTAAGAGCTTCTCCAATGGTGAATGTGAATATTTCATATGTGGCATCACTTCTAAGACATCCTTTGAGTATAAAATCCTAAATATTAGGAAAAATAAAGTTTTATCTCCAACCCATAAAGTTTTCAATTATTTGTTTACTTATTTGTAGGCATACAATTGGTTAAAATCTTTTCCATTTTTATTTTTCAATAATTTTTAACAAAAGTATGACTAGGAAGGGAAGACAGCCTCTAAGTAAATGTCTAAAACTAGAGGTTCACCTAGAGGATGTCTAATTTTTGTTTTGCCACATTATCTTCACATCCATGAGTTAGAGACGATTTTTTATAAATATAATTGTGGATCCTATGTGGATATGGACTTTTTCCTTCACACACATTCCATTGTAGAGACTCTAAGGAACCCCAATAGTGGCTACACCTATCGAGTTTTCTCCCGCAAAAGATCCCGATAAGGGATCGGATGGTTTATGGGAACGTTCTCTGCAATGGGTGAAAGTGGGTCCATATAATTTTTCAGGCGGGAATTTATTCGGGACTGGGACTATATAAATCTAGCATTTTCCTATTTCGCAACAGAGAATAAATGAAATACTAAATTTTGTGCCCGTGCTACGCACCGGGTGGCTCTACAAACCATTCTCCATCACCTTTATGTGCACCTGTAAATAGTTCAGTTGATAACGATAATGGAGTAGTTTAGCATCAGCATTTAAGCACTGGTATATGAATTCAATGATTCATATAATTTGTGAACATTATTTTCGATTTGGTGTGGCTCGGCTTCGCCTCGCCCCATCTCGATGCATTTTTTATTTGGTGTCGCGCGGTTTTGTCTCGTCCTGACGCGATGCATTTTTTATTTGGTATGGCTCGGCTTCGCCTTGTCCCGTCAGTTAGGATTTTTTATTTGGTGTGGCTCGGCTTCGCCTCCCCTCGTCCCTATGCATTATGGGTTTTACCTCGCCCCGTGGCGATAGCATTTTTGTTTAATAAGGTTTCTCCTTTTATTTTAATTTTTAAAAAAATCTGTAACATGCATAAAAGTGTCTGAAACCTGAAAAACTAAAACAAAAGAGTACACATACCATTCTACTAAATTACTATAAGTCATACAAATACATGCCTAAAATAACATACCTCCAACATTTTTTTTGAAGCGTGTACTTCCATTGTACTTAATGGGTTCCACTGATATTTGCACCTTCTTATCGTATTTTTTAATAAACTTGTAAAGCTCAATTGTTAGTTTACAACTCCATTAGAGATAGAAAGAGAGAGAGAAGGAATAAATTTAGCACTTCATCTAAACAATAAGTTATGAGCCCTTAATACTTGATGCCAAAAGAGGAGTGTGTAACTTCACCTCGATGGAAGTTTTTGATTTCATTCATCAGTATCATTACAGTCAGGCACTACTCATGAAATCCGTAGTTCTTGTTATGAGCCATGTAGAAACCTCTGCCTCTAGTTCTAATTCAACTTGGTTGTTCTTACTGTTAGAAAAAACGTTTTTAAAAATTTAATTAAAAATGCATGAACCATGTTTTGATCCCAAGACCTTATGCTCCCTAGATGTTTTTTTATGTGAATGAATAAAACATTAGTCCCATATAGACTAAAACATTTAGAGTTTTAGACTTAAATAGCATTGGTTTAGCCTTAAGGGCATGGCCCTTTGGGTCTTTAGACCTTTGTGTATGGGGAAAGCCCTAGACTATGGCAAGGTTGCCTAAACCTTATTGCATTTCTTATTGCCTTTCCCGTTCGCGGTGCACGTGTGCAAGCCGACGCACGCTCTCACACGTTTCTCCCACATGTAAAGAATTTTATTCTTTGCCTTCTCGGTTTTGGATATCCGACAGCCTCGGGCATGGGGGGTGGGTTTATCCGACCCTATCTTTTACTTTTGCAACAAATTTACCACACGTTTCTCCTTTTTCACACATGTAAAGAATTTCATTTTATTCTTTGCCTTCTCGGTTTTTCTTATCCGACAAACAATTTATTTTTAGAAGCATCTTCCTTCACAAGTGTCACACGGAAACATTTTTGACACTTCTTTGTTTCAAGAGAATCTCAAATTTTGAATGCGTGTGCACTGTTCTTTTAACGCGATTTTTACCTTACTTTTGTATTTTTGTTTTATTTCTGCTGCCAAGTTCTAAGGGTTCTCTCTGTGTATGCTACACATAGAGGAGAACTAACATTAGTTGTATCCTGGAGGTAATTTGTTAATTGCTATAGCATCTCAGAGGAGTAGCAGGCAATATTACCTTTAGCTCAGCGTATCTCATACGTGCCTCTACTAAGTTTATTGAGTTATTTGTTACTACTATCAGTGTAATCTAAGTATTATTTCCCATTTGCATTCGATTATTGTAATTAATTCCAACAATCTAAAGGTAATATCGTGCCTTATTGTAATATTGTAATACTGTAATATTCGTTGTTGTAAGAACATGGGAAAGAATACTGTAGAAAAACCACCAAAGTTCAGTGGTAAGGACTTTAAGAGATGGCAGTCTAAAATGCTATTCTTCCTAAACGACCAAAGGTTAGATGGATATGCTTTAGAAAAACCCTCGAGAAAACTTCATCGCCGTGGTAATGAAGATAAATTGGACAGGTGGAATAGGAAGAATTATTTGTGCAAGAATCATATTCTTAACTATCTTGATGACTCCTTGTATGACTTCTATAATGCAAAAGAAGATTTTAATGCTTTTGATTTATGGGAAGCTTTAGAAGAAAAATATCATGCTGAAGCTGCTGGAAGTAAGAAGTTCTTGATGGCTAAGTTCTTAGAATACAACATGACTGACAAAAAGCCTGTGGTAGAACAGTTCGTCGAACTTCAACTCCTCATCAGCGAGATTCTTGCTGAAGGCATGAATTTTGATGAAGCTCTACAAGTATCGGCTGTGATTGAAAAGCTTCCACCCTCATGGAGCGAATACAAGAGGAGGTCATGACACAAGACTCGTGAAATCACCATGGTGGAGCTTGGAAAAAGATCCAGGTTGAGGAGCTTATGTGCAGCAAGGACAAGAGCATGATGCTGAGAAAAAACATGTCCAACAAATCTCATGTTTTGGACGATAAAGCTGCTTCAAAGAAAACTCCTGGAGAATCCAGCAAAATGGGTAATAGACGTAACAGACGTCGAAAACCCAGAGGTAACAATTTTAAGCCTAGAGGTGGTGTCACTAAGCACACCATCAAAGGCGACTGTTTTAATTGTGGTAAACCTGGACATATGTCTAAAGACTGTAAGGCCCCTAAAAGGATCAAATATGATCCAAAACAGAAAAAATAACGCAAACATAGTAGAGGACTCTGGATATTTCACTGGCATGGTGTCTGAAGTCGACCTTGTCTCTAGTATGACTAATGTGAGAGACTGGTGGCTTGATTCTGGAGCCACCAAGCATGTCTCAAATTCAGAATGCTTTCTCCTCCTATGCCATAGTAGGAGATGATGAGAAACTGTTCATGGGAAACTCTTCCACCGCGAAAGTGGTGGGGAAAGGCAAGGTCGAATCAAGCTAACTTCAGGAAAAACTCTCGCATTGAATGACGTATTTTACGTCCCAGGACATATGCAAAAATCTTATCTCGAAACCATCCTGCTAGGAAAAGGTTTTAAAATTGTTCTTTGAGTCTAATACTTGTTGTGATTTCTAAACATGGTGAATTCGTAGGAAAAGGTTATGTTACTGATAACATGATTAAGCTTAGTGTATCTGATTTGAAATTGAATGTTAATGCATCTTCTTCTGCTTATGTTTGTGACTCTTCACATGTTTGGCATGATAGACTTGGGCATGTTAATCTCAAATCTCTAGAAAGACTTGCTAATTTAGGTTGCATACCAAAAATAAACTTTGATAAAAATCAAAGATGTGAAATCTGTGTTGAATCTAAATATACAAGAAAACCGTTTAATAAAAGGATTGAACGTAAAACAGTTCCTTTGGAACTAATACACTCGGATTTAGGAGATTTGAAATCAACACCAACAAGAGGTGGTAAAAAATGGTACATCACTTTTATAGATGATTACTCACGCTATTGTCAGGTTCATCTTCTCAGAAGTAAAGATGAAGCCTTAGAGGCCTTCAAATTTTATAAAATTGAAGTAGAAAACCAAAAAGGAGTTAAAATTAAAACTCTTAGGTCAGACCGTGGCGGTGAGTATGTGATACCCATAGGTGAGTTTTGTAAACATAATGGAATCATTCATGAAACAACTGCACCATATTCACCAGAATCGAATGGTGTAGCTGAAAGAAAAAAATAGAACACTCATAGATATGGTAAATGCTATGTTGACAAGTTCAGGGTTATCTTCGAACTTGTGGGGGGAAGCTATCCTCTCTGCTTGCTATATTTTGAACCGAGTTCCATTTAAAAAATCTGATAAAACTCCTTATGAATTGTGGAATGGTAAACAACCTTCCTATGCATACTTTAAAGTGTGGGGGTGTTTGGCAAAGGTGGCCATTCCTCTTCCCAAGAAAACTAAAATAGGACCTAAAACAGTCGATTGTGTTTTCTTAGGGTATCCTGAGCATACAATTGCATACAGGTTCATGGTCATCGCCCGACCATAATAACATTGGTCAGAACACCATATTGGAATCTAGAGATGCTGTGTTTTATGAACACATATTTCCTTTAAGGTCTGGACCTCGGAAAAGGGTCCATGATGACCTCCCGGATGTTCCATCAACTAGTCAAACTCCAACTTTGGAGTATGAGACTGAACCAAGAAGAAGTAAGAGGGTTAGAACTGAAACAAGTTTTGGCCCAGATTTTTTGACTCTTACGGTAGAGTCTGAACCCCAAACCTACAAGGAAGCTATGACTTATCCATAAGCTCCTTTCTGGGAAGAAGCTTCATTAAATGAATGGGAGTCCATTCAGCAAAACGAAACTTGGGAGCTTGTAGACTTTCCTCCTGGAATTAAATCCATAGGTTGCAAATGGGTGTTCAAAAGGAAACTTAGAACATATGGAACTATAGATAAATATAAAGCTAGGTTGGTAGCTAAAGGCTATAGACAAAAGGAAGGATTAGATTTCTTTGATACCTATTCACCTGTCACTAGAATCACTTCTATTAGGATGTTGATTGCTATTGCTTCAATTTATGATTTGCATATACATCATATGGATGTTAAAACTGCATTTCTATATGGTGAATTGAATGAAGAAATTTATATGGACCAACCTGAAGGCTTTATAGTAAAAGGTTGTGAAAACAAAGTATGCAAGTTGAACAAATCTCTATACGGTTTGAAACAAGCACCTAAACAGTGGCATGAAAAATTTGATCATGTTATGATAACTAATGGTTTCAAGGTTAATGAATCTGATAAATGTGTTTACATTAAATCTGTGGATGATTCTTATGTTATTGTGTGCCTATATGTTGATGATATGCTCATATTAGGAAATAAACTTGATATTATTAATACCATTAAAAGCATGCTTAGAGATAATTTTGACATGAAAGACTTAGGCCCTACTAATGTAATCTTAGGGATGAAAATCAGAAAGACGTCTGATGGATATAGTCTTAGTCAATCTCATTATGCTTTGAACCGTACTAAAGAGATTTAATTATGAAAATGCTAAACCTGCATCTACTCCATTTGATCCCACTTGTAAATTGAAAAAGAACAAGGGTGAGGGTATTGATCAACTTGAGTATTCTCGCATTATTGGTAGTCTTATGTATTTGATGAACTGTACAAGACCTGATATTGCTTACTCTGTGAGTAGATTAAGCAGGTATACTTGCAACCCAGGGAAGGATCACTGGAATGCTCTCTTCAGAGTTTTACGTTACCTGAGAGGGACCTCAAACTATTGCTTAAGTTTTGGGAAGTATCCTGCTATACTGGAAGGGTATTGTGATGCCAACTGGATATCAGACTCAGAAGAGTGCAAGTATACTAGTGGGTACATCTTCTTACTTGGAGGTGCGTGTGTCTCATGGAAGTCTACCAAACAGACATGTATAGCTAAATCCACTATGGAGTCTGAATTTATAGCCTTGGAAAAAGCTAGAGAGGAAGCTGAATGGATACGATGTTTCCTGGGAGGAATTCCACTCTGGCCCAAGCCTGTGTCTTCAATCGCAATCCACTGTGACAGTAAAGCTGCTCTTGGTTGCGCAAAGAACAATGTATACAACGGGAAGTCTATACATATACGAAGAAGACACAAGACGGTGAAACAACTACTCTCTACTGGTATTATCTCGATAGACTTTGTAAAATCCAAAGATAATCTTGCAGATCCTTTGACGAAAGGCTTAACCAGAGAGGAAGTTAAATTTACATCGAGGGGGGATGGGACTTAAGCTCATTGAATAAATCACCATGAAGGATACTCAACCTTGTGATTGGATTTCCAAGATCAAGGTTCAATGAGACAACTAATTTATGGTGATATTGGGAAAGCACTATCTTTGTCCCTCCCTATGGTGTAACTGTGCGATAGTGTTGCCTGCAGAAATAAAGGATGATCTTTTGCGATCTTAATGGGTACCATGGCTTTGATTAAAGCGGGGTGTGGCAGGACACTCTTTATGGACTCACCTTTGTGGATGTTGGAAGTGGGGCCGCTTCCTATGAGAATTTGAGCTGATTCTATAGAGACATTCATTAAGTCCGGGATTTTAGCCCACGGCCAAAATGGGCACAACCGCAAGAGCTTGGCAGCTGTTTTCTTCGGTTGAGGCATCAAGTGTGGCTGTTATTTCTGAATTGCATTCATTGTTGGAGGTTCAAGACATTGCGTTCACCGTATCAACAAGCAGTTCAGGTAACCTCTCACTAAGTTAAGGTTCAATCTTTGGGACACCTTAGCCTATTTTGTTGCCTTATATTTTATCGTGTTTTATCGACATGTTTTATTATTCATGTGGGGGATTGTTAGAAAAAACGTTTTTAAAAATTTAATTAAAAATGCATGAACCATGTTTTGATCCCAAGACCTTATGCTCCCTAGATGTTTTTTCATGTGAATGAATAAAACATTAGTCCCATATAGACTAAAACATTTAGAGTTTTAGACTTAAATAGCATTAGTTTAGCCTTAAGGGCATGGCCCTTTGGGTCTTTAGACCTTTGTGTATGGGGAAAGCCCTAGACTATGGCAAGGTTGCCTAAACCTTATTGCATTTCTTATTGCCTTTCCCGTTCGCGCGGTGCTTCGCACAGAAGCACGCACGCTCGCTCGGCTCGGCTCGGGATCGGGCTCGGGCGTGGGCGTGGGAGTGGGTGTGGGTGTGGGTTTATCCGACCCTATCTTTTTACTGAAATTTACCACACGTTTCTCCCACACATGTAAAGAATTTTATTCTTTGCCTTCTCGGTTTTGGATATCCGACAGCCTCGAGAAGCATCTTCCTTCACGCGTGTCACACGGTGCATTTGACACCTGTGCCTCGAATAGAATCTCAAATTTTGAATGCGTGTGCACTGTTCTTTTAACGCGATTTTTACCTTACTTTTGCAACGTTCGAGATGCGTGAATCACGGACAGTCTGTCGTGCTTTGGATTCTCTTCCAACGTTCGAACTTTTTCCACCTATAAATACGAGAGAAGAATTTCATTTTCAACTCATAACTTTCAGAACTCTTCTCTTCTGAAATTCTTCTTCTTCTTTTATGCTTTCAGAAACAATTTATTTTTAAGTTTACAGAAAAAATAAATTCAATTCTTGTCTAAAAGAAGTTGTAGTTTACAGAAACATAATATTGTATAACTACTTCTTTGTTTACGTAAATATTAGTTTACTAAACTTTATTTACGAAATTGTTTTACAGAAACATAAATTAGTTTTTACATTTCTCTGAAACTATTTGAGTTTCGATTTGTATTTTTGTTTTATTTCTGCTGCCAAGTTCTAAGGGTTCTCTCTGTGTATGCTACACATAGAGGAGAACTAACATTAGTTGTATCCTGGAGGTAATTTGTTAATTGCTATAGCATCTCAGAGGAGTAGCAGGCAATATTACCTTTAGCTCAGCGTATCTCATACGTGCCTCTACTAAGTTTATTGAGTTATTTGTTACTACTATCAGTGTAATCTAAGTATTATTTCCCATTTGCATTCGATTATTGTAATTAATTCCAACAATCTAAAGGTAATATCGTGCCTTATTGTAATATTGTAATACTTTAATATTCGTTGTTGTAAGAACATGGGAAAGAATAATGTAGAAAAACCACCAAAGTTCAGTGGTAAGGACTTTAAGAGATGGCAGTCTAAAATGCTATTCTTCCTAAACGACCAAAGGTTAGATGGATATGCTTTAGAAAAACCCTCGAGAAAACTTCATCGCCGTGGTAATGAAGATAAATTGGACAGTGGAATAGGAAGAATTATTTGTGCAAGAATCATATTCTTAACTGTCTTGATGACTCCTTGTATGACTTATATAATGCAAAAGAAGATTTTAATGCTTTTGATTTATGGGAAGCTCTAGAAGAAAAATATCATGCTTAAGTCTCTTTGGAAGTAAGAAGTTCTTGATGGCTAAGTTCTTAGAATACAACATGACTGACGAAAAGCCTGTGGTAGAACAGTTCGTCGAACTTCAACTCCTCATCAGCGATATTCTTGCTGAAGGCATGACTTTTGATGAATCTCTACAAGTATCGGATGTGATTGAAAAGCTTCCACCCTCATGGAGCGAATACAAGAGGAGGCTGCGACACAAGACTCGTGAAATCACCATGGTGGAGCTTGGCAAAAAAGATCCAGGTTGAGGAGCTTATGTGCAGCAAGGACAAGAGCATGATGCTGAGCAAAAACATGTCCAACAAAGCTCATGTTTTGGACGATAAAGCTGCTTCAAAGAAAACTCCTGGAGAATCCAACAAAATGGGTAATAAACGTAACAGACGTCGAAAACCCAGAGGTAACAATTTTAAGCCTAGAGGTGGTGTCACTAATCACACCATCAAAGGCGACTGTTTTAATTGTGGTAAACCTGGACATATGGCTAAAGACTGTAAGGCCCCTAAAAGGATCAAATATGATCCAAAACAGAAAAATAAGGCAAACATAGTAGAGGACTCTGGATATTTCACTGGCATGGTGTCTGAAGTCGACCTTGTCTCTAGTATGACTAATGTGAGAGACTGGTGGCTTGATTATGGAGCCACCAAGCATGTCTGTAAATTCAGAAATGCTTTCTCCTCCTATGCCATAGTAGGAGATGATGAGAAATTGTTCATGGGAAACTCTTCCACCGCGAAAGTGGTGGGGAAAGGCAAGGTCGAACTGAAGCTAACTTCAGAAAAAACTCTCGCATTGAATGACGTATTTTACGTCCCAGACATATGCAAAAATCTTATCTCAGAAACCATCCTGCTAGGAAAAGGTTTTAAAATTGTTGCTGAGTCTAATACTGTTGTGATTTCTAAACAAGGTGAATTCGTAGGAAAAGGTTATGTTACTGATAACATGATTAAGCTTAGTGTATCTGATTTGAAATTGAATGTTAATGCATCTTCTTCTGCTTATGTTTGTGACTCTTCACATGTTTGGCATGATAGACTTGGGCATGTTAATCTCAAATCTCTAGAAAGACTTGCTAATTTAGGTTGCATACCAAAAATAAACTTTGATAAAAATCAAAGATGTGAAATCTGTGTTGAATCTAAATATACAAGAAAACCGTTTAATAAAAGGATTGAACGTAAAACAGTTCCTTTGGAACTAATACACTCGGATTTAGGAGATTTGAAATCAACACCAACAAGAGGTGGTAAAAAATGGTACATCACTTTTATAGATGATTACTCACGCTATTGTCATATTCATCTTCTCAGAAGTAAAGATGAAGCCTTAGAGGCCTTCAAATTTTATAAAATTGAAGTAGAAAACCAAAAAGGAGTTAAAATTAAAACTCTTAGGTCAGACCGTGGCGGTGAGTATGTGATACCCATAGGTGAGTTTTGTAAACATAATGGAATCATTCATGAAACAACTGCACCATATTCACCAGAATCGAATGGTGTAGCTGAAATAAAAAATAGAACACTCATAGATATGGTAAATGCTATGTTGACAAGTTCAGGGTTATCTTCGAACTTGTGGGGGGAAGCTATCCTCTCTACTTGCTATATTTTGAACCGAGTTCCATTTAAAAATCTGATAAAACTCCTTATGAATTGTGGAATGGTAAACAACCTTCCTATGCATACTTTAAAGTGTGGGGGTGTTTGGCCAAGGTGGCCATTCCTCTTCCCAAGAAAACTAAAATAGGACCTAAAACAGTCGATTGTGTTTTCTTAGGGTATCCTGAGCATACAATTGCATACAGGTTCATGGTGATAAGTTCTGACCATAATAACATTGGTCAGAACACCATATTGGAATCTAGAGATGATGTGTTTTATGAACACATATTTCCTTTAAGGTCTGGACCTCGGAAAAGGGTCCATGATGACCTCCCGGATGTTCCATCAACTAGTCAAACTCCAACTTTGGAGTATGAGACTGAACCAAGAAGAAGTAAGAGGGTTAGAACTGAAACAAGTTTTGGCCCAGATTTTTTGACTCTTACGGTAGAGTCTGAACCCCAAACCTACAAGGAATCTATGACTTATCCAGAAGCTCCTTTATGGGAAGAAGCTTCATTAAATGAATGGGAGTCCATTCAGCAAAACGAAACTTGGGAGCTTGTAGACTTGCCTCCTGGAAGTAAATCCATAGGTTGAAAATGGGTGTTCAAAAGGAAACTTAGAACAGATGCAACTATAGATAAATATAAAGCTAGGTTGGTAGCTAAAGGCTATAGACAAAAGGAAGGATTAGATTTCTTTGATACCTATTCACCTGTCACTAGAATCACTTCTATTAGGATGTTGATTGCTATTGCTTCAATTTATGATTTGCATATACATCAGATGGATGTTAAAACTGCATTTCTATATGGTGAATTGAATGAAGAAATTTATATGGACCAACCTGAAGGCTTTATAGTAAAAGGTTGTGAAAACAAAGTATGCAAGTTGAACAAATCTCTATACGGTTTGAAAAAAAGCACCTAAACAATGGCATGAAAAATTTGATCATGTTATGATAACTAATGGTTTCAAGGTTAATTAATCTGATAAATGTGTTTACATTAAATCTGTGGATGATTCTTATGTTATTGTGTGTCTATATGTTGATGATATGCTCATATTAGGCAATAACCTTGATATTATTAATACCATTAAAAGCATGCTTAGAGATAATTTTGACATGAAAGACTTAGGCCCTACTGATGTAATCTTAGGGATGAAAATCGAAAGACGTCTCGATGGATATAGTCTTAGTCAATCTCATTATCTTTGAAACCGTACTAAAGAGATTTAATTATGAAAATGCTAAACCTGCATCTACTCCATTTGATCCCACTTGTAAATTGAAAAAGAACAAGGGTGAGGGTATTGATCAACTTGAGTATTCTCGCATTATTGGTAGTCTTATGTATTTGATGAACTGTACAAGACCTGATATTGCTTACTCTGTGAGTAGATTAAGCAGGTATACTTGCAACCTAGGGAAGGATCACTGGAATGCTCTCTTCGAGTTTTACGTTACCCGAGAGGGACCTCAAACTATTGCTTAAGTTTTGGGAAGTATCCTGTGTCTTCGGAAGGGTATTGTGATGCCAACTGGATATCGACTCGAAGAGTGAAAGTCTACTAGTGGGTACATCTTCTTACTTGGAGGTGCGTGTGTCTCATGGAAGTCTACCAAACAGACATGTATAGCTAAATCCACTATGGAGTCTGAATTTATAGCCTTGGAAAAAGATGGAGAGGAAGCTGAATGGATACGATGTTTCCTGGGAGGAATTCCACTCTGGCCCAAGCTTGTGTCTTCAATCGCAATCCACTGTGACAGTAAAGCTGCTCTTGGTTGCGCAAAGAACAATGTATACAACGGGAAGTCTATACATATACGAAGAAGACACAAGACGGTGAAACAACTACTCTCTACTGGTATTATCTCGATAGACTTTGGAAAATCCAAAGATAATCTTGCAGATCCTTTGACGAAAGGCTTAACCAGAGAGGAAGTTAAATTTACATCGAGGGGGATGGGACTTAAGCTCATTGAATAAATCACCATGAAGGATACTCAACCTTGTGATTGGATTTCCAAGATCAACGTTCAATGAGACAACTAATTTATGGTGATATTGGGAAAGCACTATCTTTGTCCCTCCCTATGGTGTAACTGTGCGATAGTGCTGCCTGCAGAAATAAAGGATGATCTTTTGCGATCTTAATGGGTATCATGGCTTTGATTAAAGCGTGGTGTGGCAGGACACTCTTTATGGACTCACCTTTGTGGATGTTGGAAGTGGGGCCGCTTCCTATGAGAATTTGAGTTGATTCTCTAGAGACATTCATTAAGTCCGGGATTTTAGCCCAACGGAAAAAATGGGCACAACCGCAAGAGCTTGGAAGTTGTTTTCTTCGGTTGAGGCATCAAGTGTGGATGTTATTTCTGAATTGCATTCATTTTTGGCGGTTCAAGACATTGCGTTCACCGTATCAACAAGCAGTTCAGGTAACCTATCACTAAGTTAAGGTTCAATCTTTGGGACACCTTAGCCTATTTTGTTGCCTTATGTTTTATCGTGTTTTATCGACATGTTTTATTATTCATGTGGGGGATTGTTAGAAAAAACGTTTTTAAAAATTTAATTAAAAATGCATGAACCATGTTTTGATCCCAAGACCTTATGCTCCCTAGATGTTTTTTCATGTGAATGAATAAAACATTAGTCCCATATAGACTAAAACATTTAGAGTTTTAGACTTAAATAGCATTGGTTTAGCCTTAAGGGAATGGCCCTTTGGGTCTTTAGACCTTTGTGTATGGGGAAATCCCTAGACTATGGCAAGGTTGCCTAAACCTTATTGCATTTCTTATTTCCTTTCCCGTTCGCGCTGTGCTTCGCACAGAAGCACGCACGCTCGGCTCGGCTCGGCTCGGGCGCGGGCGAGGGCGTGGGCGTGGGAGTGGGTGTGGGTGTGGGTTTATCCGACCCTATATTTTTACTGAAATTTACCACACGTTTCTCCCACACATGTAAAGAATTTTATTCTTTGCCTTCTCGGTTTTGGATATCCGACAGCCTCGAGAAGCATCTTCCTTCACGCGTGTCACACGGTGCATTTGACACCTGTGCCTCGAAGAGAATCTCAAATTTTGAATGCGTGTGCACTGTTCTTTTAACGCGATTTTTACCTTACTTTTGCAACGTTCGAGATGCGTGAATCACGGACAGTCTGTCGTGCTTTGGATTCTCTTCCAACGTTCGAACTTTTTCCACCTATAAATACGAGAGAAGAATTTCATTTTCAACTCATACCTTTCAGAACTCTTCTCTTCTGAAATTCTTCTTCTTCTTTTATGCTTTCAAAACAATTTATTTTTAAGTTTACGAAAAAATAAATTCAGTTCTTGTCGAAACAAGTTGTAGTTTACGAAACATAATTTTGTATAACTACTTCTTTGTTTACAGAATATTAGTTTATAGAAACTTTATTTACGTAAATTGTTTTACGAAAAACATAAATTAGTTTTTACATTTCTCTGAAACTATTTGAGTTTCGATTTTTATTTTTGTTTTATTTCTGCGCCAAGTTCTAAGGGTTCTCTCGTGTATGCTACACATAGAGGAGAACTAACATTAGTTGTATCCTGGAGGTAATTTGTTAATTGCTATAGCATCTCAGAGGAGTAGCAGGCAATATTACCTTTAGCTCAGCGTATCTCATACGTGCCTCTACTAAGTTTATTGAGTTATTTGTTACTACTATCAGTGTAATCTAAGTATTATTTCCCATTTGCATTCGATTATTGTAATTAATTCCAACACTTACCAAGTACGTTTTCTGGTTGCATTGGAGGATGGTATAGAAGCAGACATACTTGGGTTCCATGTTGGCTTGAGAGTCCTCCAGTAATCCTTGAAACACACATACAATCCAGAGTAGGAACAACTTATGCCTAAGACTCATCCAAAACTTGACCCAAATCACCCCTTCAAACATGCACATGACATGGACAACAACATCAGTTGAAATGTTGGAGACATGGATTCTACCTGAATAAAATAAAGATAAAAAATGCAAAATGATGTTAAATAATAAGCAATAATACATCCAGACATTATTTGTGTCCGTAAATTTCAGCCCCTCCATTCTGTGCACAATGGTGAAACTGATATTAGTCGTAGACTTACCATGTTTTCCCACTGTTTTTGGTTGCTGCTGGTAATGTGCATTTAAGAAATATGATTACAACCATCTAAAGCCTTACTCCTTGTGTTACATTTGTGTTTTTGAACATCATCTGCATAGTGTTGGAGAATAAGAAATGTCAGAATTTGATCTAAAATTAATAAATAAAATATTATCCCAGTACTATGTAAATATATGTCAAAGTACATTGATAATTCAATCTTTAATTTAACATTTTATTAAGTTTTTGAGTGACAACAAACCATACTGATGATAAAGGTATGAGCAATTATTTGTATACACATATTAGCCCCGTAATACTCACCGCTCTGATTTTATTAGATCCAAGCTCAATCTTTGTCTTACAACACTGGATATCTTGTTGCAAGCTGCTTCACTTGCTGCTGAGTTGATTCTTCGTCAGATTGTGTGAGTGAACTGCACTTATGCTTTAAAGTTGCAAATTGAGGTAATGAGATTGTAAGGAAAAATGTGATACCTATGATCTAACTTTCTCCAACACCACCTTTATGTTTCGTACCACCACCATCTTTTCCTTTGTCATCCTATTTCTTAGGTGGAACAACCACAACATCTCTCTTGAGTTACTTTTTTTATGTCCAGTTGTAGTTTATGTCCTGCTGTGGATATCAGTTTCATAGTGTCCTGCAAAACCAGGTCCGATAGCTTGTCACAAAGAGCATAATCATCTTTGAAATATATGAATAAGACCTGTAATCAAAATCAAATCAACAACCCAAAAAACAAAAATGAAACAAAACTTTGAGAAGGGAAGTATAAGAACCAACTCCGAAAGATGATCTAATAGGAGGTTCCACTTCATGAGCTAGTTTTCGGATAACTTTGGAATATTATTAGCAAAACAATAATCAACAAAGTAGAAAACCCTATAAATTCAACAAACCACGGTCAACAAACATAAAAAATTGAAGCAAAGTAATCCAAGTTGCAGAATTAACACCGTTTCCCTCTGAGATATTTAGTACATGAGAGAATCTCTTGAAAATTTTCTTCAAGATCAATGGTGTCAGTTTTTCTAAACTTCTTTGTCCTCATATTGAGTTTATTCTGTTGGTATATTTTTCGTACCTAGAGTACCAAGTTGTTTTGAAGAATGATCTATGGAAACAGGATAACTTGAAATGTAAAGAAAACCAAAAAAGCTTGGACTGTTCGACTAAAAATATAATGGTGTTACCCATTCAAGCATGACTACCTTTTGGCTCTCTTCCTTGCTAATTTTTTATCCTTGTTGTCATGTGTTACGTTCAAGAAGTAGCATTCCAAACCCAAAGACATCACTCATATCGTAAGATTGACCTGTTCTGGACTACCGTTCTTCTTACTGCACTTGTCACATGTGAATTCTGATGATCTAAAGGTTGGCTAACCCAAAATATCTAACTAAAGATTCACCGTACGCACACATAAAGTAGAATATTGGCAGCTTCAATATTCAAGTGGCTCATTTTATGCTTGTATTGAACCTAAAGGAAACTGCATCATGCAAAAACCAAAGGCGTAAAGATATGTAAAGCAAGTATTAGGGATTTTAATACCAGGACATGCCTGAGAGGAGACGAATGTAAGCATACCTTGATATATCATAGATAACGCCAAAAAGGTAACTACATAAACGCAACAATATTAGGGAACAAAATACATTAGCTGGATACAAATAAGAAAAAAAAAAACTTCCAGAACCCATGCTTTGCCCCACCATTAGAAGAGAGCTCAAACTGAACCAAAACCAAACTGCATGGTAAACCCTCTCGAAAGGACATAAATGGAGAAGACACTCTTCATTATTTGTACAGTTAGGCCGGTTTCATCCCCAAAGCAAAGATTCTACTCTAATTAATAAATTAATAATACATAAAAAGCCAAAAATTTAAAAATGTTCGTCTAGTGGATTCCATACATACAGTAACTGGAGCAAGAGAATTGCAGCGCCAATGGTAGAAAACCATGGTTCTACTGACAAAAAGACAAAAATGGAGAAGACACTCTTCATTATCATATGCTTGACATTAATTAATCAAATTACTGACAAAAAGAAACTAATACATTTCTTCAAACAACGGTAAAAAAAATATAATGCGGAACTTGTTAGAATTACCTCTAAACATGTTCTAAACATGTAGATTATTCTAGAAACAAAGAATATAAGGTAAGCCTCCATAGGCATAGTTGTTAGCCTCCAAAGGCATAGTTGTTAGCCTCCATAAGCATAGTTGTTAGCCTCCAAAGGCATAGTTGTTAGCCTCCATAGGCATAGTTGTTAGCCTCCATAAGCATAGTTGTTAGCCTCCAAAGGCATAGTTGTTAGCCTCCATAGGCATAGTTCTCTTCTTCTCTTTGTAAGCCTATAAATAGGCATTTGTAGTATCATTTGTAATCATCCAAAAATATCAAAAACATTGTATTAATGTTATCTAAATGAAAACTCATTCAATGAAACTCTTTGTTTTGATTCAATCTTGATATGGTATCAGAGCAAGGAGAAGGATCCTTGTATCTAGTGTTGAAACTTCTGCAATGGCAACCCGTCGTCAATACAACATTAAACATAAGTCTGTCACCTGCACTCATTGTAGTAAACGTGGTCATACCAAAGACAACTGCTTTAAGATTATCGGGTATCCAGATTGGTGGGATAAATGTGATCCCAAGAAAAAGAATTCCGTTGCAGCAGCACATGTGGTTAGTAATCTAACCTCCGCTATGGAAACAACCAATGGTAAGGTTTTTAATATTTCGCAAGTTGTTCCTAATAGCTCATGGATAATTGATTCGGGTTGCACAGACCATATGACTTTTGATTCCAGACAGGTTTCTCCTCTTAAAACATCCATACACAACTCCGTTTGCACAGCAGATGGATCTTTGGCTCCAATAATTGGAGAACAATCATTAAATCTTACGGATACATTGAGTCTAGATTCCGTTTTAGTCGTTCCCTCTCTAAATTATAATCTATTATCAGTTTCCCAAATTACTAAAGTCTTAAATTGTGTTGTTATCTTTTGGCCTAATTCTTGTGTGTTTAAGGACATTCGAACACGGCGGACGATTGGATCTGGGGTTAGAAGAGGAAAGCTATACTATCTAGATTTGGAGTCAAAAATTTCAGAAAGATTATCTAACGCTTTAGTTGTGAATGGTACTCAGGGGGAGAAGGAGAAATCACAAATTTGGTTATGGCATAGACGGTTAGGGCATGCTTCTTTTGGCTACTTAAGAAAGCTATTTCCTAGTCTATTTTCAAAGATTGATGTTTCTAGTTTTCAATGTGAAGAATGTGAACTAGCTAAAAGCCATCGTACTTGGTTTCCATCAAGTTTAAATAAAAGTCATATTCCATTCATGATTATTCATTCTGATGTTTGGGGGCCGTCTAAAGTTAACACTCTTGGAAGCGCACGATGGTTCGTCACCTTTATTGATGATTGCACTAGGATGACATGGGTTTGCTTGATGAAATCAAAAGATGAAGTGAATAATTTATTTCCTGAGGTTTCACAAAGTAGTCAACACACAATACAATACAAAGATTCAAGTTCTTCGAAGTGACAACGGAGGCGAATATTTAAATACGATTTTCAGCATTATTTAAAAGAATGTGGTATTGTTCATCAGACAACTTGTCCTAATACTCCTCAACAGAATGGGGTAGATGAAAGGAAAAACCGTCACTTGCTTGAAGTTGTGCGCGCTTCATTAATATCAGCTCATATGCCGTTAACTTATTGGGGTGAAGCTCTTGCCTCTGCAAAGATATGTGATCAACCGTACACCTTCCAGCACTATCATTTTTCAGACACCTTTTCAAGCTCTCAGTGAGGCAACAGTTTCACCAACAGTTCCAAACTTGCCTCCACGCATATTTGGTTGTGTAGTATTTGTGCACTTACACAAGAACCAACGGAGCAAGTTATCTCCCGAGCTTTAAGATGTGTCTTCGTAGGATATCTTTAAGTCGAAAGGATATAGGTGCTACCATCCTCCAACTAAACGAATGTACATCACATTGGATGTTAAGTTTCACGAACACGTGATGTATTACTCAAAGTCTGAACTTCAGGGGGAGTATGAAAAAGAAATTCAGACTCTTGACTATGAAGAAGACATAATCGAAGAAGATGTTGTTCTTGAAATTCCAAAAGAACAGAAAGTTAGTGGGGAAGAAATTAACACAGATAATGAAATTGAAGCTATAAATGAAGTTGAAGAAGATAATGCATATAGATCAGAAGATAATGCAGATGAAGTTGAAGAAGATAATGATAGATCAACAACCCCAATCCAACCGTTCGCTGAAGATGTTCTTGAACCTGCAAAGAAACAATTGCCAGAACGTCGGAATAGAGGTATCCCTAAATCTATGTATGAACCTGATATTTCATCAAAAGCTAAATATCCCATGAGTAATTATATCTCTAATCACCGTCTGACCGAATCAAATAAGTCATTTGTGAATCAATTATCTACCGTAGTTATTCCTAACAAATGCGGAAGCATTATCTGATCCGAAATGGAGGGAAGCTATGATCGATGAGATGAAATCCTTACAAGAAAATAATACTTGGGACATGGTTGAATGTCCAGAAGGAAATAAAGTCGTGGGATGTCGCTGGGTTTTTACAGTCAAATACAAGGCAAATGGTGAAATTGAACGCTTTAAGGCAAGATTGGTTGCTAAAGGGTATAGCCAGACTTATGGTGTAGATTATAATGAGACATTCGCACCTGTAGCTAAAATGAATACAGTGCGAGTCTTGTTGTCTCTTGCTGCAAATTTGGGTTGGCCATTGCAACAATTTGATGTCAAGAACGCCTTTTTACATGGAGATTTGTCCGAAGAAGTGTATATGCAGCTTCCACCAGGAATGATGGAGTCAGAGTTGCATAACGGAAAAGTTTGCAGGTTAAACAAGTCATTGTATGGTCTGAAACAATCTCCGAGAGCGTGGTTTGGAAGATTTACCAAGTCTATGAGAGCATTTGGTTATCGTCAGGCAAATTCATATCATACTTTATTCTTAAAGAAAAATCGAGGTAAGATTACAGCTTTAATCATATATGTAGATGACATGATAGTTACAGGAGATGATCTAGAAGAAAGAAAGGCTCTCCAAAATTATCTATCAAGTGAATTTCAGATGAAGGATCTTGCTTCTTTAAAAGACTTCCTTGGAATTGAAGTATCTCGATCAACAGAAGGAATATTCTTGTCACAAAGAAAATATTCCCTTGATTTGTTGGAGGAAACAGGTATGACAAAGATGTCAACTTTGTAGATACACCAGATGAGAGCCAGGTTTGAAATTATGTTCGGATGGCAACCAAGTACCTGTTGATAAAGGAAGATACCAAAGGCTCGTGGGTAGACTAATGTACTTGGCACATACAAGACCCGATCTTGCATATGCATTGAGTATTGTTAGTCAATTCATGCATAATCCTGGAGAAACACATATGAATGCGGTAATGCGAATCCTAAGATACCTGAAGTCTGCTCCAGAAAATGGATCTTGTTTAAGAAAGGTCAAGACTTCAAAAGTATGGAGGCATATACTTGATTCTGACTATGGTGGGTCATGTGATGATATGAGGTCTACTTCGGGATATTTTACCTTCGTTGGGGGTAATCTTGTTACATGGAGAAGCAAAAACAAGGAGTTGTTTCACGATCAAGTGCAGAGGATGAATGGCGAGGTATGGCGCTGGGTATCTGCGAAGTTATGTGGTTAAAACGCGTCGCTAACCGAATTGGGGTATCCTCCTAGGAAACCAATTCGTTTGTACTTTGCGATAACAAAGCGGCGTGTGATATTGCACACAATCCAGTTCATCATGATCGCACAAAACATGTGGATATAGATAGGTTCTTCATTAAAGAGAAGTTGGATAATGGGATCGTGGAGTTACCTAGAATTAGATCGGAAGAACAGGTAGTGATATTCTAACTAAAGCGGTTCCAAGTAAAATATTTACTGAAGTTTGTTGGCAAGCTAGGCATGAGCGACATATATGCACCAGCTTGAGGGGGAGTGTTAGAATTACCTCTAAACATGTTCTAAACATGTAGATTATTCTAGAAACAAAGAATATAAGGTAAGCCTCCATAGGCATAGTTGTTAGCCTCCAAAGGCATAGTTGTTAGCCTCCATAAGCATAGTTGTTAGCCTCCAAAGGCATAGTTGTTAGCCTCCATAAGCATAGTTGTTAGCCTCCAAAGGCATAGTTGTTAGCCTCCAAAGGCATAGTTGTTAGCCTCCATAGGCATAGTTCTCTTCTTCTCTTTGTAAGCCTATAAATAGGCATTTGTAGTATCATTTGTAATCATCCAAAAATATCAAAAACATTGTATTAATGTTATCTAAATGAAAACTCATTCAATGAAACTCTTTGTTTTGATTCAATCTTGATAGAACTTACTATGACCATCTAGAATTCACCCGAGCATAGTTCAGTCATCCATCTGCCTCATCATCCATATTTTTTTTCCGTGTGTTACCACCAGACAACAGCAGCATCTCCTCCTTATCAATCAACAACCACTTATCTTCATTACCAGCGACTCGAGCTCCATTAGGTACAACAATCAGTCCATATGACTGATCAATAGCAACATAAATAAAAAGAACTGCAGCATGTTAAACTCCATTGATAAACCTTGCATCTCTTTGCATTATCACTTGTTATAAGAATTAAAAAAAAAACGAAATCAACTGAGAGAACAGAAAAGAAAAATCCTTATCTACATGTTTGTTAGTCACATAATTACGGTTTTTAAACAAAATTATATATAAAAGATTACAAAATTACAATCACATTCAACTAATATTGAACCCCAGAAATTAGGAAAACCCTAAGAACAATAAACAGAGAAAAGAGAAAAATAAATTCGCCGACAGTTGATCAAAATACTAACCATGATAATACGTCAAATGGATTGTCATCATCCTAGATTGCATCACCAACACCTTTGCTGCTTGAGTTTGTCGACATAATAAAGAAAATATTCAGAAGACGAAATTAGAGAAAGGTTATGAGATCAAAAAAACCAATACAAAGACATTCAAAACATGAGTCCGATCAGAGACGCAAGGTTTTGAGATGAAATAATGAGAGAGAATAAAGAGCTGGCGTATGTAAAGATTTTTTTGTTCTAGGGTTTTTGCTTTTCTGTCTTTCTTCTCTTTGTTTCATAACAAAAATCGCAAAAACCCTAACTGACACCTCGTTTATATATTGCAAATCCACATCTTTGTGCTTAAACCTGTAACTCATCCATATCTTGCACCTTCTGTAAGAAAAATGAAAAGAAATCAACACCTTCTGTAAGAAAAATGAAAAGAAATCAGCAGGGAGAATAAGACAGGGAGTAAAAGAGAAATCCTATTGCTCCTTGCAAGTTTGTGTTTTGTTTAATCAAACATAACTGTATGTTTTAGGGTTTTATTTTGGCTGCGTTTTCTATCTTTGGCGTGAAAGAGAGAAAGAAAGCTTATTTTTGTTTTGTTTTTTTCTTCGGCGTTTTTTCCTTTTTTTTCTCCAGCGTTTCACACGTTTTTTTGGGACCGAAACAGTTTTTTAGTGTTACATTCATTAGATTTGAGAAAAAGTGGAATAGAGAATTTTAAAGGGGGCGGTAACGTTCACCCAAAGGTGGGTATTCTCACCGCGCGACGCATGGCCTCGCATGGCTTAGGGGTTTAAAGGATTAGATGCATGCATAATTTATAACAAAAGATACCAAACATGGACGAGGTACCAATCCGTATGTAACAGAATAATCTTGGGCAGAGGATTTCCAGATCGGCGCATCCCCTTATAAATCATGGAAATATGTTTCCGCGCGTCTACAAATTTCAAGATTATCACACTGATTTTCTCCAAAATTTGACCAATCAAATTCTTGCACTTTTGGAGTTTTATTTTGAGATACTACATGATTATCCCATTCTTATTATTCTAGTTATGTTAGGATAGGAATCCTAGTAGCAGTCCTGGTGCAAGCATTGCAAAGTGGCTAGTAATTAAAGTGTGGCATGCCTGAACTCCTTCAGATGGCTGGTGTTGGGTTGTTCCAGAAACTAAGTTTGCTTTAACTTGAATTCTTGGGTTTCTGGTAATATGGTCCATCATCCCAGCCGCAATATCATGGTGAAACAAACGTACTTTTGATAAGCGCACTTTTGGATATACCAAAAACAAACGTACTTTTGAAACAAATGTAGGAAATACCAATTGGTCCTAAAAATAATATATTAGAGAGGGTCTAGTCCAATTGACCTGGTCAATTGTCTGTTTGGTCCTATTTGGTAATATAAATTATCATTTGGTCCTAAAAATTATCATTTGGTCCTACGCTGATGTCATGGATGATGTAAATGTCACCATGTAGTGGCAGAAATATCTTTTGGATAATGACCATATATATAGTCAAAAAGTAGGAGAGAATAAATGACGGAAATATCATATTCTCAGATTTACTTTCTCTCTCTATTTTTCAGATCTAGAATTTCTCTCTCCCTTTTTTCTTCTTCTTTTTCCTCCTGTTAATGGCGGTTCCATTTTTTTTCTTCTCTTTTTTGTTCCTGCTGCTGTAAACGATGGCGATGAAGGTGAAAATCGATTTAGATATTAGATCGGTAGTTGTAGACGATGAATATGATGATGTTGGTACTATTGAATACGATTCTTTTAGGGTTTTTTCTCTTTTTTCTGCTACTGTTGACGATGAAGATGATGAAGATATGTCGTTGCTGCTACTGTTGACGATGAAGATGATGGTGTTAAACTTGATTTTGATGATGTTGAAGAAGGTGGTGACGATGAAAACAAGTTTTTTTTTTCTTGATTTTCTTGGTACTAGTATTGTTGAAGATGGTGGAGACGATGATGAAGACGACGAAGATTTTTGTGATGAAGATGTTGTTGGTGAAGATGAACTCGCGCTTTGTTGTTGAAGACAATGAAGGAGATGATGTTATATGGACTTCATTCCTGGAATGAAGTCTGTTTTTATATGGACTTCATTCCTAGAATGAAGTCTGTTTTTATATGGACTTCATTCCTGGAATAAAGTCTGTTTTTTTAGGTTTTTATATGGACTTCATTTCTGGAATGAAGTCTGTCTTTTTAGGTTTTTATATGGACTTCATTCCTGGGAATGAAGTCTGTTTTTTTAGCTTTTTGTATTGAGTTCAATCCTGGGAATGAAGTCTGTTTTTTTAGCTTTTTGTATGGAGTTCATTCCTGGGAATGAAGTTTGTTTTTTTAGCTTTTTTTTTTTTTAGCTTTTTATATGGACTTCATTCTTGGAATGAAGTCTGTTTTTTTAGGTTTTTATATGGACTTCATTTCTGGGAATGAAGTCTGTTTTTTTAGCTTTTTGTATGGAGTTCATTCCTGGGAATGAAGTCTGTTTTTTTAGCTTTTTGTATGGAGTTCATTCTTGGGAATGAAGTCTGTTTTTTTAGCACGGAAGAAACTGCTGCAAAACAAAAAAAATTAACACGGAAGGGTATTTTTGTTTATTTAAATATTTTTAAATAATTATGGACCAAATAATAAAGGCGTTTGACCAAAGGACTAAACAGACATGAGCCCACCTAAAAAAGGACCAAACGATATTTTTCCCTTTTTTAATACTGGCGGGGACTTGATTAAGCTAGGACTCCAATTCACATTAGGACTCTGCTAGTGACGCTGTGGGAATTAATCCTAGTAGAAGTCCCGGTGCAAGCTCATATATAAATGCCAATAAGTTTTGTTTAAGATATCTTACTTTCACTAAGCAAATTATTTTCAATTGTAATTCCGCTGTGATATGTTACTAGGTTTCGCCAAGTAATATGGATATAGAACTAACCGAGATAAAAATTGAAGGCGGATCACAACAACAACGAAAAGAAAGCAACCAGACTACGACAAGAAAATTCAAGCAATTTGATATTATCAATGAAGTGAACTCCATTACAGACCATCACTATTTTTTACCGTCTAAATCTCTGTCATCATCAAGCACCAAGACGATAATGAAAGAGTGGAGAGTTCTGGAGAAAAATCTACCTGACTCCATCTTCGTCAGGGTTTACGAAAAAAGAGTCGATCTTTTACAAGCAGTGATCATAAGACCAACTGGTACGCCTTACCATGACGGTTTATTCTTTTTTGATATTCAAGTCCCTTCCGATTACCCTGCATCACCACCAAAAGTTCACTATCGTTCTTACGGGTATCGGCTAAATCCTAACTTATATTCAAGTGGTTATGTTTGTTTAAGTCTACTAAATACTTGGAGTGGTCTGAAGGACCAAAAGTGGAATCCATCTCAATCAACTATACTGCAAGTTTTAGTATCAATTCAAGGGCTAGTTCTCAATGCCAAACCTTATTTCAATGAACCTGGTTATGGAAGTTACTCTAGTTCTAGCACATTGGATAAGAGCATATCTTTGCGTTATAACGAAGATGTATTTCTCATGAGTTGCAAGACAATGATGTCTATTCTTAATAAACCACCAAAGTCCTTCGAGGAGTTTGTTAGTCAACATTTCCGCGATCGCGCTAGTACTATATTGGTTGCTTTCAATGCTTATTTTAATGGCCTAGCTAATATAGGTGATCCTATCACCATCACTGTTGCGACAAAGACTACGTCCTTGACTTCATTCACATTCAAGGCAGCAGTCGGGTCTCTATATCCAAGGCTTGCGAGTTCTTTCATAAAGAATGGATCGTCTAGGGAGAGTATTGAATTATTAGACACTAGTAAGGATATGCGCAAGGACATGAGTCGTCACATCAGCATCTGGCGACAAACTGTGGGCATGCTTTCCGCACTGGTCTTTCTTGCAATTCTTTTTGTTAAAATGATTTTTGGTTCTGGAGTTGTGCTTTATGTTTTACTTGATTTGGATGTCCTTTTGCTGTTATTATTTATTTTATTTCGTTTTGAAGCATTTCTGTTCATATTTATATCTTCTTGGTACAGTTGAATTGAATTGAACAACATGTTTAATATTAATTTCTTTTCTTTTCTTTTCTTTTCAGTACTTGTTATGTTCTTAATTATATCCATGACTATTCACAGACCATTTTTGCAGTATCTATTCTAGGTCTAGTTCTCAATGCCAAACCCCTATGACACACTGATGACAAAACCAAATCAATGGTCTTATATTGCAAAATTAATTATGTTTATCATTTTCCTCATTTATAAAACACTAAAACGCTATAAATGTACCCCTGCAACACAATTTGGAGAAGAAAACCAACCACAAACAATGGCTTGTTTCTTAATCAATGGTAATACTAGTAGCAGTCTTCTTTTATCTGCCAAACTCTTCCTTGTTGTTTCAGCAATATTTTTTGGGTTTTCATCGGTAACGGATGGCTTTGGAGCTCATCGCTATCAGACGACAGTAACGGTGAGGAATAAATTATCTCCAAATACAATGCTTACAATGCATTGCAAATCTGCAGATGATGATCTAGGTGAGCGTAGTCTGGCTTTTGAGGTCGCTTGGTCTTGGGATTTTTATGTCAATTTTTGGGATACAACACTTTTTTGGTGGGACGACAATGGTATGCCTAGACAAGAAGGATATCAAATTTACAAAGCTAAAAGGGATTTGCGAATATGATATTCGATCAGATGGCGTATTATAGCTACAATTCAGCGATGGAGACTTATTTTGATAAATATATCAAATGGCCATAGTCATGATCAATATGTAATAAATGTTCTCTAATGAGAAAATCTTGCACTTCCAGAGATTTTATCTTGATATATACTTATCCTATTTTGATGTAGAGCACTTATCCTATTTTGATGTAGAGCATTTTGTTTTTCATAAAACCGCTTTGTTACTAGGGTTCGCCAAGTAATATGGACCTAACCTAGATACATATTGAAGGAGGGCAACAACATCAATAACAACAAAGTAATCAGCAGAAACCATGCCAAGAAAATTCAAGCAATTTGATATCATCTCATCAGATGAAGCCAACTCCACCAGTGACCATTACTATGTTTCGCCATATAAATCTCTGTCACCTTTAAGCACTACGCAAATAATGAAAGAGTGGAGAATATTAGAAAAAAATTTACCCGACTCTATCTTTGTTAGGGTTTACGAAGGAAGAGTTGATCTTTTACGAGCAGTGATCATAGGGCCAACAGGTACCCCTTACCATGACGGTTTATTCTTTTTTGATATTCAAGTCCCTTCCAATTACCCTGCATCACCACCACAAGTTTACTATCGATCTTTCGGGCATAGACTAAATCCAAACTTGTATGCAAATGGTTATGTTTGTTTAAGTCTACTGAACACTTGGAATGGTCTTATTAGCCAAAAGTGGAATCCATCTCAATCAACTATACTGCAAGTTTTAGTATCCATTCAAGGTCTAGTTCTCAATGCCAAACCCTATTTCAATGAACCAGGTTAAGGAAGTTACTCTAGTTCTAGTGCATGGGGTAAGAGCAGATCTTTGCGTTACAATGAAGATGTATTTATCATGAGTTGTAAGTCAATGATGTCTATTCTTCATAAACCACCGAAGTCTTTCGAGTACTTTATAAGTCAACATTTTCGCGATCGCGCTAGTAATATTTTGGTTGCTTGCAATGCTTATATTAATGGCAAAGCTGTAATTGGTGATCCTATTATTATCACTGCTGCGACAGAGACTACTACATCCTCGACTTCATTCACATTTAAGGTGGCAGCAGGGTTTTTATATCCCAAGCTTGTGGATTCGTTCGTAAAAAATGGTTCGTTTTTAGAGAGTGTTGAATTACTAGACACTAGTAAGAATATACGTGAGAATGTAAGTCACCAGAATGAGCGTTTTTGCATCTGCGGACTCGTAGTTGTGCTTTTTCTAGTGCTCGGATTTTTATTACTTATTTTGGGTACTAATTAAATCTTACCGTGCTAGAGTTTGGCTTTATAGTTTATTTGGATTCGATAGCTTTAGCTGTTTGTTTTACATCTTATCAATTTGGATTTAATTACATACTCAATATTTGGGTGATTTTATTGTTAGGCAACATTTTATCAATCGCGTTATTAATATTTTGGTTGCTTTCAATACTTATATTAATTAATGGCCAAGCTGAAATTGGTGATCCTATCACTGTCACTGCTGCGACAAAGACTACGTCCTCATACATATATTTCAAATAAAGGCCGGATATCTCTATCCAAGGCTTGTGGATGCGTTTGTAGAGAACGGTTCGTCTTTTGAGAGTATTAAAAGACTTGGTTTAGACATAGACACTAGTAAGAATAAGCGTCTTCCATGTAATTCAAGATTCTAGTCACATTTCGTGACAGTTTCTCTTTTCAATAGAATTTGCAATTTTCAGTCAAAAAAAAAAAAGAATAAGCGTCTTCGTCATAAAATCTGCGAACTTGTTAGCGTTGTGGCTTTTACATTTCTCTTATTTGCAATTGTTTATGCTCTTCTGTAAGTTTTATGATGCTGGAGTTCTGTTTTATGGTTTATTTGGATTTAATTTCCCTTCGCTCATTGTCATAATTTATATCTTCTTGGTATTTTGGATTGATTTACAGTATCTTTTTTTGTTGATATAAATGCTAAAGATCATACCAAAAAAAAAAAAAAAATCAATTGTCATCTAAATGTAAGTGTACATGTAGCGTATATTCAATTCCAAAGCAATGAAGATCTGGGATCCTATCGACCTTCAACAGCAGTGAAAGTGATATTGTTATTGGAACCCGGCTTATATGATGATGTTGGGCAAGTATATGTTAGAAAAAACGTTTTTAAAAAATTTAATTAAAAATGCATGAACCATGTTTTGATCCCAAGACCTTATGCTCCCTAGATGTTTTTTCATGTGAATGAATAAAACATTAGTCCCATATAGACTAAAACATTTAGAGTTTTAGACTTAAATAGCATTGGTTTAGCCTTAAGGGCATGGCCCTTTGGGTCTTTAGACCTTTGTGTATGGGGAAAGCCCTAGACTATGGCAAGGTTGCCTAAACCTTATTGCATTTCTTATTGCCTTTCCTGTTCGCGCGGTGTGGGTGTGGTTGTGGGTTTATCCGACCCTATCTTTTTACTGAAATTTACCACACGTTTCTCCCACACATGTAAAGAATTTTATTCTTTGCCTTCTCGGTTTTGGATATCCGACAGCCTCGAGAAGCATCTTCCTTCACGCGTGTCACACGGTGCATTTGACACCTGTGCCTCGAATAGAATCTCAAATTTTGAATGCGTGTGCACTGTTCTTTTAACGCGATTTTTACCTTACTTTTGCAACGTTCGAGATCGTGAATCACGGGACAGATCAGTAAATGCTTTGGATTCTCTTCCAACGTTCGAACTTTTTCCACCTATAAATACGAGAGAAGAATTTCATTTTCAACTCATACCTTTCAGAACTCTTCTCTTAAAATTCTTCTTATTCTTTTATGCTTTCGAAACAATTTATTTTAAAGTTTACTGAAAAATAAATTCGGTTCTTGTATCGAAACAAGTTGTAGTTTACTGAAACATAATTTTGTATAACTACTTCTTTGTTTACGTAATATTAGTTTACGAAACTTTATTTACGAAATTGTTTTACTAAAACATAAATTAGTTTTTACATTTCTCTGAAACTATTTGAGTTTCGATTTGTATTTTTGTTTTATTTCTTTGCCAAGTTCTAAGGGTTCTCTCTCTGTGTATGCTACACATAGAGGAGAACTAACATTAGTTGTATCCTGGAGGTAATTTGTTAATTGCTATAGCATCTCGAGAGGAGTAGCAGGCAATATTACCTTTAGCTCAGCGTATCTCATACGTGCCTCTACTAAGTTTATTGAGTTATTTGTTACTACTATCAGTGTAATCTAAGTATTATTTCCCATTTGCATTCGATTATTGTAATTAATTCCAACAGTATATGGAGGTTCTTTTGGAGCTGGACGATCAGTTTCACTGACAAGCATGAGATCCACTTCAGCCATGTTTGGCCTATCTATTGCTCTATTCTGAACACATAATAGACCAATATGTATGCATTTTATCACTTCTATTGGAGAATACAAATTTCCCAAAGCCTCATCGACAACCTCTGCCCATTTGCCTTCATTCCACAGTCTCCAAGTCTGAAACACAATTTAAATTATATGAGCTAATATTCATAAGCTCATATAACAAAGAGTAATTAGTTTTATACTTACATGAAGTAGAAGGTTATTGAAAGGTTGTTCAGGACTGTCAAAGCTATGGTTTCTCTTGCTGCTCACAATTTCTAGTATCAGCACTCCAAAACTAAAGACATCTGACTTTTCCGAAAATGTGCCTATTAGAGAAAAAGATTTTCAAAATCAAGTATTTTATTCCTGCCTCACCTCACAACAAGATGCGCAAGGTATATGGTATGTTGATAGCGGATGCAGCGAGCCATATGACGGGGAAACGAAATGAGAATACTTCGTAAAGTTGGAGGAACAACATATTCCACCGGTCAAACTCGGAGATGGAAAGTATCAAAATGTTGAAGGAAGAGGAGTCATATCCGTACGAACAAGGTCGAATGTAAAACTCGATACATATCTCGATGTTCTTTATGTTCCCGGCCTAGCTCAAAATTTATTAAGTGTTGGACAACTTATAAGAAAAGGGTACTCACTACATTTCGAAGACGGAGAATGCACAATTTATGATAAAATTAATAAGCAATTGGTGGCAAAGTAAAATGTTTTTGTCTTTCCCTTCTCATGCCATCAATTGAGATTGAGTACCAATCACATAGATGAATGCAAGTTATGGCATTTGAGATACGGGCCCATTATATATTCTGGAGACATGTAACCACTGCATTTGATTGTGAAGACGCGTCATATAAAAGATGGGTAACTAATAAGAGAATTGAAATTTAAGAAGACGGCTAGGGACACATGGAGATAATTAACTCACAATGTACCAACAACCCGGTTAGTATTGGCCATAATTTGGTCACCACCAAATATCCGCGCCATTCCAAAGTCTGAAATTTTTGGGGTCATTTTTTCATCCAATAGATTGTTACTAACTTTAAGATCTCTATGAATAATTCTTAAAAGAGAATCACGGTGAAGGTAAAGAAGACCCCGAGCAACTCCTCCAATAATATTGAAGCGCTTTTCCCAATCTAGTTGTGCTTTCTTCCTTGGATCTGTTGTCAGTAATAAAATTCTTGAATTAGCCGTGTTGGAAAATTGATTTGTAATGAATGCAGCATATATGAAAAGTGGAACAAATATGAAAGAAATTTTCAGAATGTTTCACATGCAAGGCCAGCCTTCAAGCATATTTGGTAGCAAAGATAGAAAATAAACGAACCGAATAAAAATGCATCCAGGCTTTTCTTGGGCATGTATTCATATATTAACATGTTTTCTTCTCCTTCAGTGCAGCAACCCAACAGTTTGACAAGGTTACGGTGTTGAAGTTTGGAGATCAATACAACCTCATTCTTGAACTCTTCAATACCCTGTCCAGAGCTTTTAGACAATCTTTTCACTGCTATTTCCTGCTCATTCTGCAATTTTCCCTAAAAAAACAATGGCTTGATTGAATAGGAATGTCCAATAATTTGACCACTATTCCTATAATAATCAAGAATATGTAATCTTACCTTATAAACTGGCCCAAAACCTCCTTCCCCCAATTTATTTTTCAAGGAGAAGTTGTTTGTAGCGTTGGATAAGCAAGCTAAGTTAAATATTTGCAAGTCATGTGTATCTCCGGTAGCCTTGGATTTCAAAAAACTAGTCAGACTCAACACCCCTTTGAGTCCTTTTATACTTCCTGGGTCATAAACGAAGGATGAAAGGAAGCTTGATGAACAGGCAACGTAATTTATAATTACAACTAGGCTAAATTTATATATTGGTGATACTCGCAAAAACAAAATTAACTGTGTTGGGGAAGGCGTATTTACCTCTTTTATTAGCCTTATTTCTCTTGAACAGATAAATGCATCCTAAGACGCCCATGACAGTTGCCACCACAACGAAAACAGGTACGACGATCTTCCAAACTATCGCCTTTCTCTTTCTGGCTGAAAGTTTTGAAGACGCAGTGAGCACAAATTCATTTTAGGCATACCGCTGAAACATCATAATATATTACTTACCTTCGGTTGCTGCACTTCTGAGATAGAAAACTTCTCTTGCACGATTTGATGATGCAATATTTTTGAAATTTACTATATCTCCATCCCACAATTGACATCGAGAGTCAAAAGCATAAGCATTGCAAGAACATGTATCCTCGCAAGCTGATTTGCATTCTTCGGTGGTACGCACTTGTTGAAAGCGGGGGTTATCCGGGAAATTTGAGGTTGGGATTGCTAAAAAACTATCTTCACTACACTGCAAAGATGTGCTCCTAACACAACCGCCAGTTGAATCCTGTTGACTCCAATCTTCAGAAGATCGTGGGACGAAACCCGGCAGACACTCGCACTTCTTAGTATCCTGGTTACAGTTGCCAAAAGGTCCACAAGTACCATAAACATCACATAATTGCTCCGGTTGAACCCAATACAAATTCCACTTTTTCATTCTTTCTGACCATACAAATTGCTTGATTTGGCCAGAAATATCAATAACAAATCTAGGCATAATAGAATTGTTGTAAAGTGAATAAGTAAAATAACTCTCATTTACATTTGAAACATAACTGTAAATGACATTGAAATCTAATTTCAGCTCCGGAGCTAAAACAAAAGTGTTTGATTTTTCATCCCACTCCCCACTATCCCATGATAGTTTTGAACTGTTCCAATATATAAGAAACTGAATATTTCCGTTCTGTCCTGAATCTGATACTAAGTTGTAAAACCCCATGGCTGGATCTTCAAGATTTCTCCAACAAGTAAGTTTCTGACTTTGATTTGTTTTCTTATTGAACCTAAGTTTTCCACCAGGTAACCAAGTATCAGTTGGATAATCAAAACTCTGCCAAATGATAACTGATGGATTAGACCCATCTTTAAAAGAAGATTTCCGTCATCGCCGAGAACGACTTCCGGTGTATTCAGAGAGTTCGAAGCTATATGAGTAGACCAAATTGGTATGTTACTTAAATTATGTAGTAAAACTAAGTTTCCATCTAGAAGTGTTAACTTTGAAAAAGATGGATCAAGAATTGGTTCATCTCTGTTAGCAACCCAAACAACAGTTTGAACTGAGATTTTCTTGTACCAAATACCTATATAGTAGTGATTCTGAGACTTACTTGATTTGAAGAAACCCAGTTCGAATGTCTCACCCTTTGATATGATTGTTTGATCTCCAGTTAGAGAATCATCTATAGAGATTGTATCTAAAGCAATTGTATGATTGCACATGAGAAAACCAAAAACTAGAACACAAAGAAAAAGCCATGAATTGTCGTCCATTCTTTACACAAACAATAATCAGGCAAACCTGGATTAATCAAAATGAAAGTGAAAGCAATTAGAGTAAGCTTGTTTTTGTCTTCCATTTAACTGATCAATAAAATGTGAGTCAAAATGATCCACCGGAAAAATAATCAAAATGAGCGAACACCAAGTCTTTGATGGGTACGTACGAGAAAATCATGGCCACCGTTTTTTAAAGAATGATTGATTCTTGGTAACAAAATAAATTAATCTACATTAATCTACATTAAATTAATCTCAGGGCCGAAGCTATATATTTAAATGACTATGTTTTATTTTCCACATTATGGTTTTGAATTATTGCTAGAATGCATTCACAACTGGATGGGTAGATTAAAACAGGTATGAAACTGATCGTTTTCTACTAAATTTTTTGATCAAATGGTACGTGTAGGCGAAATTTGACTTCGAATAGATTAATAATCAACCGAGTAAATAGAAGTATGCCTTATTTGATTATCTTATATTAATGAGCATATCAAGTAAAAATCATATTATTTTACCAAAAAAAAAAAGTAAAAATTATATTAATCTGCAGTGAAGGATCACACAGCCACATGTAAACGCATGCGAGGAAATGTAGTAGCCATTCGGGCAAATAAATTCGTAAAGAAAGACCACTGATCACAACAAAGTATGCGAGAAATATACTAATAAACATAATCCTTCTAAGCAAATCGACATATAATTAAACTTTTCCAAAACATATGGAGAACTAGGTTTTGGTAATTTTTTTAATTCTCGATCGGCTAGTTTGCACCCTAGCATGTGCTCCTAGTTATGAATGCTGAATAGTTTTCTCTACCCCTTCAATTAGTTTCTTGGCTATAGCACTTGCAAACACTGAAGAACCTGCAAGAATCTGCATCACAATTTACAAAACCATAATTCAATCTGTGAAAGAACTCAAAGTAAATTTTCAAAACAAAAATCATGGTTTCCTTATTAACAAAATGGTTTGCAATCCTATACCAGCTACCAAACGACTAACTAGGTTCAATTATGAAATTTTTGTAGTAAAAAAGTTTTACTGACCTTAGTGTTGAACCAAAAGCTGCAGTAGTCCCCAATGCAACCACTAGAGACGTGAAGTAAATCCAACTGAAGCTCATCGAAAATATTTGAAACACTCAGCAACAAATTAATCATCTTCGGCCGCTGAACTATAAGTTGAATCGTTACGTCACCATCGATAATCCGAACATCTACTTCAGCGTCTTTAGATTTCCTTTGAGACCATGAACTTGTTACTTGTCCATTGGACAAGTTTTGATCTCGATCTATATTCGTACTCGAAGCAGGCATATCGCCAGCTACTGCTTCATTCTCGATTCTCAGCTTCTTGTTTCTCGCATTTCTCTTTTTATCAACCAATACTTTCAAGTAATCAACTGTCCCTTTTAGTTCATTTATGTAGTCAATTGTACTTGCCAGAACTGAAGCTCTATCAGGCTTCTTGTAAATAAAACCAGAAATCAAAATAATGTCAATACATAAAAACCTATCAAGTATCAATAGTACTCCAAATACCCCAAGAAAAAAAATGTATAATATAATTTCAAAATATTGTTAAATTTCCAGAGAGAATATTTGTACGTACCTTACTAGGACTAGGAACCAGTAAACTCAGAGCTTTGAACTGATCACCCAATTTCTCTCGTTTCATTTTTTCAGTACTTATAATGTGTTGTTTGTTTCCATGGCTAGCTATTCCCAGACCATTTGTACTCCTTCCACGGCTTCCACCAACACCATGAACGTTAGTATTCATTTCGCGTTTAAAATCGGCCACCAAGCTCTCGAATTGTCTCATTCCATTGTTATCACCACCAAACAATGAACTACTAACACCATAATTTTGCGGCAAAGCTTCAAACGATTCTCTAAGTGGAGGTTGTGGAGGAAGATTGTTCAAATTAAATGATATGGGATCATTTTCGTACAAAACATCGATCGACCCTGACCCGTTTTCTCCTTCGTTAATAACTTCATTATTGTAACTAGATTCTCCAAATATTTCCAAGTAAAAGTTGGGTAAACTCGTCGATAAGTCGACGCCATCACTTGATAAATGTTGAAACTGATCAATTTGTTGCTGATCATAAAATTGTTCTTGTTGGTGATAGTGAGTATTTGGTTCTTGCATTTCTTGCATCTCTTGATAAAGCTCATGTTGATTATGAACGTTGCAGTCTATAGAGCCACTTTGAACCGGACTCGGTTCGTCTTCAATAACGATAACTTCTTGCATCAAATGCGCATTATTGAATTTTTGATCGTCTAGCTGAAAATCCATTGCCGCAGCGGCAAAAGTGGATTCATTTTGTACCCCAACTTGTATGGAATGAGGATCAAAGTAATGGGTTTCACTATGATCATACATCATTTTTTTGTAGCTTTGATTGTGAAATTCCTTGTTCAACTCTGCCTCTTTGTCAGTTAGACAAAAACAAAAAATCTTGAAAAGCTATATACTATTATATGTATATCTATGTAGTACTATCTAGAGAACTATTTTTTGTTGCTTTTTTTCTTTTTATTGGTTGATAAAGTAGTTATGAGATTCCCTAAAGGTTAAATTATAGTACCAAAGTGAGATTAGTTTGTTTTAACGACATGATGAGTTTGTTGTGAAGTTTATATGCATGAGGAAAATCATAACTACTCAACAATGTACTTGCGTAGGTACTAGAGATTACCCATAGTATTCATTTTAATATCATTCATACCCTTGATAAAGTTAACGGCTCGCACACTGCTTGAGCATTTTTACTTTGTATTAAGTCGGGATATATTCTACTTTGTATTAAGTTGCGATACATTCCAAGTTAGGCATCAACCATACGGTCCATATACCATAGAAGTCAGAAGAGTACTAAAAGAAGGTAACTGCAATGACTCGAGAATATATTGGTAAAAGTATTGGAACACATAATAAAGTGCTAAAGCTAGAAAAGTTCAGTTACAGAGGATCTTTTGGACAGAGATTTCATGACTTTCATCTGACCTAACCCAGAGAAAACCCAAAACCAACCTACCAGCTGAGATTTTCATCCAACTTCAAGAACCAACTCTAACAACCTTTCTGATGAAAGCACAACTGCAAATAATTGGTAGCTAAAAAATCTCCCTACCTACTTTTACTTGATGAAAAAAATAATGAAAATGAAGGAGGCAAAAAACTGATTGCGTCTGCCGGGAGTCGAACCCGGGTCTATTGCTTGGAAGGCAATTATCCTAACCGTTGGACTACAAACGCTGTTGTTGACAGATGGGAACCAAAAATGAAGTCATCAAATATTACTTAATACAAATGTTAAATTTTTCAAAGATGATAAGGTGACCAATAACATTCTCAACCTCAAGCTACATTTCAACTAATTTCACTAAAATCAACCAAACTTGTATAACCTCATAAGACGAATCTTATTCATCATGAACATGAACTCATCTCAATCCAAAACACTACACAAAATGGGTTGCAAGATAAATTCATTTCCTCCAAACATCTCAAAAATATTCACCAAAACACCCAAAGTACTACTAACTTCAATCCAAACAAAGCAAAAATCATTTCCCATACTTTCCTCCTCTCTTAGTCAAAACCATCAAGAACCAATTACTATTACTACTGCAACACAAGCTCAAGCAGCTCCAAAAACTAGTATTTACAATGTAAATTTCATTACTCAAAACTCCTGCAAACTTGGGATTTCAATATTTCCTGACTTTGTATACAATGCCGAAGGCGGTATAGGAGTTGGAATGGGTACTAAAAATGAAACAAATGGTTCTAATGAAGTCTCAATCAATTTTGATGTACAAACACTTTACATTCCACCCTTGAATTCTAAGACTACCACGTTCTTAGGATTGCCATTGCCACCTTTTTTGAAGATTGAAATTTCGCCAGAGCTTTTTCAAGGCATAATCGATGAAGAAACCGGAAAGGTATATATATATATATATATCTAGTTGGGCAGGTTTCTGAATTATTTATTTAGTTTTCGATTGGGTAAGCCTTTTATTTTCTGCTTATATTGTAGGTTAATCTTGAATTCAAGGCCAAGTTTTGGTTTTCGGTTGGTAGTGTTTATAAAGCTCCTCCACTGATAGTTTGGACTGTATTGACGTCTGAGGAATCGTTGGGAACTATGAGAAAAGGAAAAGGAGAAAGACTGAGTAAAGAAGGTAAATGCAGGTTAGTTGGAGTTGCAACTGTCCAACCGATTGATGATTTTTTCATGAATACATTTCTCGGTCTTCCTACTGAATGTCTTGCCGATATGAATGCCACCATCGCCATTTCAAGTTCTTAGTTAATTTTAGACTGTAAAAGATATGATAAAGCATCTTACACAATGGATCCTAGCATTTTGATAGTAATTGTACTCGGAAAAGTGTATGTCAGACTTAGATTTCTTCTTATGCTTCTTGGAACTGTTCAACCTCATTCTATGCAATGTCGTTCTTGGAGTGGGATCATTTGTTTTTCCGTCCTGGCTTCAATGAGATTCCCCTAAACACGACATGAGAATCAGTCCAAGCGCACATAAGAAAATACCATATACATGAAATTTTCTCATCAATGGTTTTCTAGCTATTCTTCTTCAATAAAATCACGAAAACTTATAATCTGGTAAAACTCTCTGCTGCTATCAAAGACGCATCACTATGCCGAATCCCACCATAATTACAATGCTTGTGAAAAAATTTACATGAAAATAAGGAAAAAAATGCGTCTGCCGGGAGTCGAACCCGGGTCTATTGCTTGGAAGGCAATTATCCTAACCGTTGGACTACAAACGCTTATGTTGACTTGTATCAGAAATTAATTTAACTATATTAATTCTAATACATCTATATTAAAAGTAATTTTAAAATCGAACGGACAGAATTGATGAGAGTAGTTCATATTTATTTCCATTAAAATCAAAACAAACAAAAATAAACAACCAGATTTTTTTGAAGAACAAAAACCCTAGATAAATAAAAACACTTTCTCTTCTTCTTCTTCAATCCCCAAACCCAGATAATAATGAAGCGGTCAAAACCATCTGATTCAACAACTCCTGGAACTAGCGACAATGTTGTAAGTCTTTCCTCCTTAAACCCTAATTTCAATTTCCTCTCTTTCTCTCTTTGAGCTTCAAAATCAGGCTTTTTTTTTTAGCTCAAAATAGTGTTGAATTCATGTTTTGAAAGTGAAATACTAGTAATTAGGTTAATGGGTTAGTAAAAGATTTGATTTTTATTTCAATTTTGCCGTTAAAGAATGTTTTTTTTTTTTGTTTTTGGTGTTTCTAACTTTGGGAAGATGAGATATTGATTGTTGAGCTGGTTTTTTTTATTGTTTTGATAGTAATAGACTTGTAAAACTTGAATTTGTTCGCAGTTCAAGGCTAAAAGAATAATAGCAGGATCCCCTTTTGATTCAAACAGGAAGGAACAACCATCAGGGGAAACAAAATTAGATGTAAAGAGAGCTGAAGAATCTCATCAGCATGTTAGAGCTTTAAACAAGCAATTCGCGAGGTTTGTAATTTTGCATGATCCTCGTGCTGTTGCTTGTGTTTTTCTCAGTGTTCAAATTGATCCTGCCTTTCTTTATTTATAGTAGTAATGTGTGCTTATTGTGTGTGAGCAGCTGGGTTCAACAGCAGCTACAACATCACCCAGATGAACTTTGGCAAGATGGCGTCCAAGACTATCTTACTCATGCGATGGGCATTCTGGTACAATCTCAACCACTCCTCGTGGCTTTAACAGTTATTGTTAGGAAGTTCACTTGAAAGTTACTGCAGCCAATTCGTTAGCTTGTTATACTTGTTAACTTTGTTGTCGCTACTAGCTTCATTGCATATGTCTACTTTGAAGAGTTATGCTGATATAATCTATGCATCCATCAGTGAGTATTTATTTTGCTATTAGATGCATAACTCATTTAGATGAAAGTATAACAGGTTCTGCTCCTGACAAGTTTTTCAAGTATCTGTATAAAGTGATTTGCCCAATATTTTGACTTTTGTTGCAATAATATTTTGTGAGTTGCACTACTAACTGATCAGTGTTTTGTCAAGTCTTTTTATTACTGAGTTTGGGTCTTTACTTAGTTTAATGGACTTGCTCATATGCCGACTTTTTTCTTTCTTTCTCTCTGTGATATCTTTGTAGGATAAATACAGCGACATTGTTGCTTGGATAAAAGCAAATGCAACAAAAGGAGAAAGCGTAACTAGCACTGTGTCTCATGGCACAGAGAATAAATCGATACCTGAAGTGAAAAGTCCTGAATTAAAGTTTCCTTCTAATAATAATAGTGTGTTTGGAACTGGTAGTGCTTTTGGGAATAGTAGTGCATTTGGCAATAATAGTGTGTTCGGCAACAACAATGTTTTTGGCAGTGATAAAAAGTTGGTGCCTGAAGCAAAGAAGAATGAAGTAAAGTTCCAGTCTAATAATAATAGTGGGTTTGGTCCAGCGGGTTCAACCTTTGGCACTGATAATAAATTGGCTCCTGAAGCAAAGAATAATGAAGTGAAGTTCCAGAGTGGGTTTGGTGTGGCGGGGTCAACCTTTGGCTCTGATAATAAATTGGTCCCTGAAGCAAAGAATAATGAAGTGAAGTTCCAGACTAATAAGAATAGCGTGTTTGGTCTAGCAGGGTCAAACTTTGGCAGTGATAAAAAATCGGTGCCTGAAGCAAAGTTCCAGCCAAATAACAACAGTGTGTTTGGTCTGTCAGGGTCAACCTTTGGCGGTGATAAAAAATTGGTGCCTGAAGCAAAGAATCATGAAGCGAAGTTCCTTCCTAATAGCAACAGTGTGTTTGGTCTAACGGCGTCAGCCTTTGGAACTGATAAGAAGTTGGTGCCTGAAGCAAAGAATACTGAAGTGAAATTCCAGTCTAATAACACTAGTGTGTTTGGTCTATCGGGGTCAAGCTTTTCGCAAGGGACTGATAAAAAATTGGTGCCGGAAGGAAAAAATAATGAAGTCAAGTTTCAACTAAATAACAGTAGTGTTTTTGGTCAAGGGGGTTCAAATGCAAGCTCTGCAAATCCTTGGGGTTCCAGCCTGACATCAAACAGTCCGTCACCTGTCGTATTTGGTAAGTGTTTATTTTGTCTCACTTGAAAACAAACATGTTAGTTAGCTTGACTCTAGTATGTATGATTAGTGAACATTAGATGAAAGTAAAAGAATTCCAGTATGGGTGATAAACAAGAATATATGCTGCTTTGATCTCGTGATGAAACGTCAACCTAAGTATGCCTCTTTTACGAGTACCTAATGATGTATTTTTGTTACTCTCTCAGGGGGCAGTCAAACCCCGCTTTCTGTAACTCGTCAAGCTTCAGATGATGCAGATGCTGGTGAGACTTCTATATTATGTAATTGTGGTTCTTTATTGCTTAGAATGTTATCGTTTAATTTTCTTTAGCCATCTTGGTGGAAACTCTAAACTAGCCACCTTTTGATGCTTTGGATACAAAGTGCTCCTTAGTTTATTTTAAACCGAAAGTGCATATTTCATCATGTTGTACACATAACAGCATCAGGACAAATGAAGTATTAAATACTCATATCCCGGGGACTGTTGGGCCTTGTATTATCTCTGGTATCTGTGCCACTGGTTATTAAAAACTATACCTCACATAACATGCTAAATATTAATGACCCACATTCTAAACACCTTTCCAGGAAATGGCATATGTGGCAGGTGTATCAACTTCTTGGTTATTTGCTTTAGAATTACAGTGTTATACTAAATGAATGTCGGAAACTAGAAACCAAAACTTACTCGCATAAATTCTTGTTGACAGTACGTAATCACTGATGATCTGATTTTTGAGCAGGGGCGGAGCCAGCCCATTGCAAGGGATTGCACTTGCACCCCCTGCCCAGCTGGCTCCAAAGCCCATTTCAAGCTTCATAAGAATATTTTTTTAACAAATAAGCCCATTTTTGCACTTTTGCACCCCCTAGAATCTTTGGTTGCACCCATAGTAAATTTTTGCACCCCCTTCTCATGAATCTTGGCTCCGCCCCTGTTTTTGAGCTCTTCGTATTTCTCAACAATCTGTGTGCTTGGCATGGAAGTCGAATTTAGTCTCATTTTGTTGTTCTGTGTTATTATTTTATAAGAGTTGTGGTTCTTGTACAAATGATGTCGTTGGTTTTCTCCATCAGCAGAACGTAAATTGTGACGCAATGAGAGAAATAAGGCACTCTTCATACAACTGTGTTTCTTTTTCGGTAACCGGAGGTTTTTTGATGAATACCTCGGGTAATTACCACCCATGAGGTTTTTATGCTTCTAATGTTTGCATTCCTTGGCAAAAGTTTGGGTGTACACATTTGAGAGGCTTACTGGGAAGATGCATCCTTAGCTAATACAACTAGCAAGAACTGATTTTATAAACACGGCCATAAGCTATCTTTTTCTCGAGATGTATAAATATTGGTTCTAGCATGTGAGTTTGTTTGCTAGGTACACACCGAGTTTCATTTATGTTACGTGTCTTTGATGATCTTTGTAATGATCAGAAGACGAAGTGGAGCAACCTAGCAGCCCGTCAGTTAAGAAGACTGAAGAAAAGGGTATCAAAATAGTATATGAACTCAAATGCAAGCTGTATGTAAAGGTCTGTTTCCTTGAAACTTAGTACTTAAGTTGTGTGCCGCATTGATTTTTTTATTAATGTTGACTCATGTAGTTTTACGAATAGCTTTTTGATCTTGGTTTTCCTTTGGTGTTGGCTAAAAATACAATTTACTTAGCTGCAAGTACCCTAAGCATTTAAGAAGATAGACCTTGAGCATTGTCCACTGAGTTTAATTTCTTGTTACTGAAGTTAATTGTTGCTTTATCTTTCCCTATTTGTACAGTCAACGGATCCTGCTGATAAAGGATCTTGGAAAGACAGAGGTGTGGGTCAGCTTTCCATCAGATGCAAAGAAGGTGTTAGTAAAGCTACTAAAGAGTCAAAGCCAACAATCATTGTTCGGAATGATGTACGTCTTTGTCTTTGTTTTTGTCATTTTCAATATTCACAGATGATTTTGCTTCAACTGGAATAAGAAAATTCTACTGTATATCTTATGCGTAGATGATATTAGCTTAGCCGCTGGAGTAGGAAAATCTTTATCACTATTGAACTCCTTGATTAATGCTGGCAACTTCATTTCGCTCCCTGGTCTTTGAGCAGAATTGATATTTCTCGTTGTCTACGTGGGTGCAGGTGGGAAAGGTATTGCTTAATGCTTTGCTATATCCAGGGATCAAAACAAATAAGCAAAAGACTGCCATTGTTGCGATATTCCATACTTCGGTAATACTTTTTGAAGCTTTTATGTGTGACTGCATTTTGTTAGAGTATGCTGGTATTTCAAATTGTTGTAATGCTAGAAAGTTACAGTGCTGGTTTTAGTTGATAATTGCAAAATATTCAATCTCTCTCCCGGATGCATGTTGAGTTTCCGTAGTACTAGCCTCTTTCTGACTTCATGAGGGTTTTCTTTGGATTAAATAGGCTGAAACAGATGGGAACAGCAAAGTGCTAGCTCATACCTATTTATTAAGGACGAAATCAGAGGCCGACAGAGACAAACTAGCATCAATGATACAAGAATATGCTCCATCAGCCTAAGGTTGTCATTAAAGTGTGTTCTATTATTATGTACACTTGGGCTAGAAATAATGCGATGTTGTAAAATGGGTATCTCAACAGATTTTATTTAATAGTCATTTTTGTTTATTTATCCAGTTTAGAATATCTGAAATTATTCTGTAAACTTTTTTCTTTTTCAATTTAATGGAATTTCTCGTTTTTTTTTTTTTTTTTTGAAAAAGAGGATAAACCCCAGTACATTGATATAAAGTTTCCATGAATTCCATCACTGAAATTACTAGGGCTGTGCAAAAAAAAAAACGGAACCCCGGATTTCACCCGTAGTTGGGTGAAACCCAATCCGTAAGAGCTATGGGCCGGATACGGGTGGGCTTCTCAAATTCGCACATTTACACGGTTTGGTTGTGGTTGGACTTTGCAATTCGCGGATTTACCCGCACCGCACGGTTTTGGAAAGACAAATTAGTAAATGACTATGCATCTCCCCTTGTATCCCGATAGGCTTGATAGTAACATTTTGATTTTCTTGGGCTGTTTGCTCCCACCGACAATATGTTTCATACTCTAATTAAAAAGCAGTAACCGTCATGATCATTAGGAATCTGATTCCCTGAGAAACTTCTTAAGTTTTGTATGTCATCAAACTCCGACCCTTTTTTTTTTTGTTCGGCACTAAATCTTTCTTTCTAAAAGTGGTGTTCTATTTAGTTAGAGATCATTAGATCCATTTTTCTTCTCTCAAATAAAAACCATTTTTCTCTTTAATACTCTTATTATTAAACCTCTATTTCACCAAAAAGAAAATAACCTTTTCTTTTTTTTTCCCTGAATAAATCCGCGATTATTCCGCATCCAGCCCGTATCACCCATTAATACGTGGATGTGAAATCCGCGGGTGATTGGGCCGGACCCTAGTTAGTAAGTTCGCGAATAATACTCGTATAATTCGCGAATCCGTCCGTATCGACCGAATCCGTACGTATCGACCGTATAACTGTAACTCCGACTTAGATTCGCGAATTTTCAGCTTAAATCGAATTATACACGTATTTACGAATTACCGAATCATACGCCCCGTATAATACTTTGCCACATCATCACTAAATAATCATTATTTATTATATTTTTGACTTTTAAAATTTTACATACACTAATCTGATTCCAATACCATCAACGTTCATGTTATTTGTTGATTGTGATGCACATATCATATGTATAGTTCATGACAAGTATTAAACTATAGTATTTTAGGAGAGATTATATTAAAAATGATTTTTTAACAGGTTCATATATGCCGAATTTTGTACGCCGAATGCATATCTCTAAAACGAATTATACACGTACGTATACCATTCCGTATTACTGCCGAATCACGAATCGTTGACCGGATTTTTGACCGAATTTAACTTTTACGAATCCGTATAATACTCGTACGTATCCCGTTCCGAACGTATCCCGTACCACAAATTGCTAACTAGGGGCCGGACAAGGTTGGATTTTCCAAATCCGCAACTTTGACGGATTGGACACGGGTGACCCCTAAGAGCCCATAAGCTTTTTTTTTTTTCCGAAAAAGAGGCAAGCCTCACATAGATTGATAATAATTCTCCGATTTAAAATCGGGATCGATTACATGACTGACATGGGGTTTTCCTAAAATCACCCAAAGTTCAAACAGACAGCTAACACCTTCAAGCCACTTAACAGCACAGTTACAAGATATAATCCAAAGAAGAATCCTAACCAATCCATATTATCTTCTTGGTAACAGTTCAAATGGCCTAATTTGGATCATAAGTAACACTTCCAAACTATATAGCAAATCTATAAACAATATAGATGCTAGGATCCTAAGATCCAACCATTTCTCAAGGTTTTTTTTAGAAACATGGTAAAATATATGATATAGGTGTAAACGGATACATAGATCCACCCGATTTTCAAAGGTTTTTCCAAAGTAACAGTAGCAAATACAACCTAAATCGGTTATACTGGGACGAAATCGTTTTGAATCGGTCTGGAACTTCTTGTGAATCGGTCTTCGGAAACTGTTTCTTGCTGGAATCTTTAGTGTCTTTAGTGTTGTTGTTGGTGTCTTTAGGGAACCTGTTGCTGCTGGTGATCTTGGAGAACCTGATACTCCATATATTGTAGATTTGTTGGTGACGTTTCTGTTCATCATAATCAACTTCAAAACTTACGAAATCAAATGAAACACACCCAAACAAAAGAAAAAACTTACAATTAAAACCCAAAACCTAAATCTATTACTAGAATCAAAGGACAGAGATAAGTAGAACTAACCCTAAAAATAGAGTAAGACCTAATCTAGAGACCGAAAAACTGTAAAACACAAGGGAAAGAGAACAATCACGACTGAGAGGAAGAAGATTGCAGAGAGTTGAGAGATTTCAGGTGTAGACCAACTCAGATTTGATCCCAAGGAGCAAATCTGAGCCAGCGACGAGCTAGGTTTTCTTGGTCTCTTTTATCGCAAGGAAAGAGAAAAAAGAGAAAAACCGGTCATACATACTTTCATCCAAGAGCATTTACACACTCCTTCGTATGACGATGAGTGTGTCAAAATATGAGACTAAGAGCAAGTAACTTGAGCGGCTGATCTTAATTGTCAAAATATCATTAAAGTAAAGAGTAGATTAGGACGGTTGACGTCGCTAATACAAAGATGTGTGACAACTTGGAGGGAAAACTGGACCAAGAGCAACTCCAAATAAATTCTTACCTGGGGAACTGTTTCTTTTGTTGTTGATAAGTGAGTTTTAATGACTTGACATGAGGAAGTTTCATTGCTGTTTCTTTTTTACTTCACTGATTTGTGTACCGGAATACTGATTTACTTCACTGTTTCTTTTTAATGACTTGACATGAGGAATTTGTTTCTTTTTAAATTAAGAAAATTAAGAGACCTCAAACAAATTCATGTTGTTTCTGGTGTACCATGTTTTTGATTATTTTACACACACTAATTTACTTTTGACATGGTAATTAACCTCATTCATCGAAAAATTCATCCATCAAGAAAAACAAATTCTGAATTAGTAGTGCGCAGAGAAGTAAAAAAGTTTCCGCATGTTATCATCTTCTCTTCGTCACTATTCATCATTTTCTTTGCTGCTCCATGACTACTGAGATAGATGACTTTTGTAAGAGCAATTCCTATGGCAATGGCCAAATATCAAAATTTGTTCATCCACGTGGATGAACAAACTGCATTCTCCACTATGGGAAACAAGTCAAAATGAACAAATCTGATATTTTTGGGCCCCACTAGTGATTTTATTAATATAAACTAATAAGAGTTGGGTCCTACTAGTGATTGTATTTATTTAAACTAATAAGAATCGGGTCCCACAAATGATTTTATTTATATAAACTAAAAAATTATAAATATTAAAATAATTATTTAATAGATAAAAATCAGAAAAAGTGAGCTGGTTTTAACTTTTTGTTGTGGGCGTCATCCTCATGAGCGCCTGCGCTAGGGAGTTAGTGGCGGGCATCAGCAAGGCTGTCGCCCGAGTTATTTGTCATGGCGCGAGTTCTTGCACCAGACGCGCGCCTAATAGAGTGTCTCAGTGTTCAAATGAACATTTGTTCATTTGAACATCTATTTTTTCTTGGTTTGTTCATCCCATAGTGGGATCAAAATGAACAAACTTAGAGTTTGTTCATCCCATAGGAATAGCTCTAACACTCGCTAGATTTTCACATTCAACTTCTTCAACGTTAACTACGTTACTGGTAATATGAATCCAATAGATCATGATGTTACCTGATCATGTTAGCTTTTCTGAATCCGCTCATACCAAGATCAATACATATACCACCATTATGTTTCTTCCTTTTCTTGGTAATCATTTTAGATTGAAAAAAATACTGACTGGTTTGTGAAGACAGCGATGAGAAACCCAGATCATTTGCCTCTCAAACATTTTTTATTGCATTTTTATTACAAAAACTTGAGAATTTTGCTGGCCAAATAACATCTACTTGTTAAAAGGGCCCATGCCCACGGAGATGCTATACACTTGATTTTGTACTGCTTGGCTTGAACAGAACAGTTATTGTTCACGCTAATGAATTATAACTCTTTTATGTTAAATATGTGTACCATTTTTATTTGTTGTCATGGATGCTCCATTATGATTTTTTTTTTTTCATATGCTCCTCTAATACAAATTGTTAGCACTTAGACTAGAAATTAATAAGCTATCACATCACCTATCTACTATATAACTATCACATGTGCCTGGCTCCATGTTGCTGTTTTCTTTTTTTCTTCTTTTTTTCTTTCTTTAACCTTGCTAAATTGGGGTCTATAGCTATTAATTGAGGCCTATATCTAGATGACAAAAAAGGTCATTAGAAATCACCTACACACCACCTCTTATCAAAATAATTACCTAACTACCTATTTTACTCCTGCATAATTAGCACTAATTAATCGTATTAGGGGTTAATTATTTTTTTATGTGAAATTAACTAATGTTAGAGATTTCATCAAAACATCAAACATTTTGATTTTTTTTCGTAAACATTACCCAAAATCGGTTTACGTTCATTCACTTGTAAACCGATTCTGGATTGGTGTTTACGAATTAACGGAGGACATCTATAATCGGCTAACATTGACATGTTTATAATCCGATTTTGGTAATCGGATTTTACTTATAACATATATAAACCGATTGTTTCCTTTCATTACTAATTTTCATTCATTGCATTATTATTGTAGGATGCACTTAGCACATGCATCAAGCCTTTAAACCCCTAGGCGACCCTAGTGGACGAGTTATAGTCTCGTGAGGGTTTACATAGAGGTCTACCCACAAAACCTATACAAAAACTTCTAAAGCCATCAATCTTCCTCCTCCGAAGACGATACAGCATCCAAGTAGTCTGGGTTATCCTCCGGGATTCTTTCTCCCAAGAAGTGATAGCTTGCAACGAACGCGAATGCTTCCCCCTTTTTCTCCAAGTAGCACGCTTTCACGACTTCATGCTACAAAAAAACAAAAAAACAAAACTTAAACTTGTTAGTGGTGTTTCATTGGAAGATAAAACAACGTGGGTTACATAAAAAAACCACAAAATTACTTACAAATTGTGCAATAGACAAGGTGAAGGGAAGAGTGTTAAAAATCCGAGGTTGGAGAGCTAAAGAAGCATTTTCTATGACTAGGTGCCTATCATGGACTTTTTGAACACTTCTTGCATTAGGATTTCCAAACTCTTGGCTAAATTTATTGTTTCACCTAGCCCAAAAGGTTGTTGAATCCTCCCTCTTCGGAGGAGACGTCTAAGTCAATTTTTCGCATACCATGCTTTGGTGATTGTCAAATCTTCTGCGGAGTCAAACGATGTCATTTCTTGTATGTATATTATGAAATGAGTAGTTCTCGAGTATATGGAGTGAGGGGGAACAAAATGATCAATTTTGGGGGAAATGGGGTCCAAGGGTGAGGTCTATATCTATAGAGAAAGTCCCTAACGGCTATTATTTTTGAAAAATTTGAAATAATTTGCTATAACCGGTATTTTATAAGGTCTGTAAAACCCGATTATATTGATATGCCATAAGGAATAGGTTGTTCTTGCGACCAACGTAAACCGATTAAAGACATGTTAGATTTTGAATTTTCACCGACACTAATCGGTTTATATATTTTAATATGTGATCCGATTCTTGCTTGAAAAACATCCAGGAAAAATTGCTTGCACAATCGGTTTATGTTGACATATCGAGTAGACCAATTGTTGGCATGTCAGTCAAGAATCAATTTAAACATTAAGTACATTAAGTTCAACACAAAGATCATCCAAAATACAAACATCCACCACACAAAGATCATCCAAAATACAAACATCAACCATCCCAAAAGACTTAAAACAACCACAAGTCTTATAAACTTAAAGTTTTAATGTTCAAAAGTTAATCTTAAAAACTTAAGGAGCACCAAGAGCATTTGCAGCAGCAACAGTATCAGGAGCAGCACCACCACTACCATCACCAGCATCAGGAGTAGCACCACCACCACCAGCACCAGCATCATCAGGAGCAGCAGCTTCTGCATCATCCATGGCTATATATTCAACCATTTCTTCAAACATACCTTCCAATTCTTGGTGGCGATCCCTCTCAGCTGAAATCATGTTTCTCCTCATCCTAGCGAACCTCGTGACCTCAACAATTTCTTCTAGTGAAAGCATGTCAATCAATTCGAGGGCTTTTTCAAGACGGGTCTCACCCCCAAAAGCAAACTTATATAGGATTCTCTCTGGCACTCTTTGTGGTTTCCTCAGAACATCCTCCAAGGTTACCTCTCGATTATAAAATGCTAGGTGTTTAAAGTCCATTCTACACAAAAATTTTAAAAAAAAATCAAGTAAGAAATCGGTACATATAGAAACATAAGTAATCTGATTCTGAAGAGACTACAAGAAGCGGGTTATGTGGTACATGTATAAAACACGATTGTGGAAAGGAAGATGAAAAGACTATAGTAATCGGATTATACATATACATATATAAACCGATTCGGGTGATGTATTTTCATATTTCATTTCTAACCCAAAATTGATTGATGCTAATCATCATGTAAACCGAAATTGTGCATGCTCTTCATGGCCGAAAACAAAATCTAGAATAGTTTTATTCGATATGTCAATAAAAACCGATTCTAGGTGTAATCAGAGTTTTGATTTGTCAAAAACGAAGATTTAAATATGTAAATCAATAAAATAAGAAGAATCAAAGAATGGGTTGATGGAGATTTACCTTTTTCTTGTGTGGACCAAAGATTCGTTGGAGAAGAAGATGAAAATTAGGGTTTTGAGAATTTGGAAAGTTTTTTTAGGTTTAGATTTTTTTGGATTTGGATTTACTGAAAATGGAAAGATTAGTATTTATATGAGAGAGTTTTAGGAATTAATATGGGGGTAAATTAGTATTTTTTAGAAGTTTGGGTGCCCAAAGTAATTTGGTGGTGTGGGAAGGAAAATTTGATAGGCCCCAACTAATAGCTATAGGCCCCAATTTAGTGTGGTTTTTTAAGTGACAATTCGTTTAAATATTTTTCTGTTTTGAATACTTGTATTATTTTCAATTTATTTATTTATTTATTTCTTATCATGGTGCTCTGTTACTTTGAATACTGTTACTGTCAATCATCCATGAAAATATTGCTGTTTCTTTTTGAATCCTATTATTGGGGTTTAAAAAGAGCTGGTTTTTGGGGCTTAATGGGGTCATCAAATAACAACTCAAAGATCCCCTTATCATGGTATTTTGGTAATACCCATTATATGATTATCACTAATTAGATTAATTAAGCTAACTATTCAGTATTAGTGAGTCGATTAGATAAATCAAATGACTAAACTATCAATACTTGATTTTGATTTTGAAGAAGGAAAAATGGTGATTTTTGTGAAAAAAATTTCAAAAGATTTTAAGAAAGATGATGAAATCCTCCATCACAAAACTCGGGATAACCTTATAATCAACTTCCACCATCAATTTATCGATTCAAATTCGTTAAAATCAGAGAAAAATATAAAAAATTTACTTGTTACGGCAGGGAAATTGTGTCGAACCAGCCGTAATGAAGCAATTACGGTTAGGATATTAGGAATTCCCAGCCGTAAACAGTAATAACGGATGGGAATTTAAGAAATTATAGCCATTATTCAAACAAGAATCTCCTGAGTCTGTTTCACGGCTGGGAATTCTTATATTTCCCGTCCGTAATTGAATATGTAAGCTGAGAAATTTTGATTTTTAACATGAGTACATACTACGATTGAAAATTAGTAATACTTTCATTAACTATACGATAATAAAACCCATTACATACTTACTTAATAAATCCCCGTTACAAAGTTGGTTTAAATAACATCCTTTTCGATGTATTAAGAAGTCTTTGATGATGGCGAATTGATCTTCCAAGTTGAAATTATAACCTTTCCATTTTCTCCATTCCATCCAAGCTTAAGCTGCGACTTCTCTATCAGTCTCACATCTAAGTCGAAGTTGGTTGCACATACGATGTAAAGCCATATATTCTTCCATTTTTTTTTCGTATGTCTAAAAATCGAAGATATAATTCAACCCCATCGCGGTTGTTAGTGTTACCTGTTTTACTACAAAAGTTCTCAAAAATATTACTCCAATACGATTGACTTGGTAAACCACCTTTCCTTCGTTCTTCTCCTCTCTTTGGATAGCATAGTACAAATTTTTTGCAAAGAGATAAGTCTTATTCCAAATTAAAGTTGGGTTTATCCTTTGAGTACATTGCATTGAGTTTGTGGGAGTTTTAATAGAGATTATTAGTGTAGAAGGTGTGATTTTGATTTGGAGTGGGTGGTTATATGGAGATGGAGTTATTTAAAGTTTAAATAAGTGGTTGAATAACTAGAAACTTCTATAGATCAGTCTTCAAACGGATCTATTTTTCGAAATTCAAAAAACTAGCCGATTAGGTGTGGTTCAAAAGGAAATTATAGGCAGTTACGGCTAGGAAATCGCTAGGACGACCAAGCTGTAATTCTGTATAACCTGCAGAGATTGTGTTCTGTCAGAGTTACGGTTGGGATTTCAGTCCGTAAATCTGATTTATTACTATCTATCATAATAACGGCTGGGATTCCTGTCCGTGTAAGAAATTACGGCCTGGATATGTAGCCGTAACCAGGAGCCCTTTTTTTTTTTTGGTTTACCAGAGTACTATATGGCTAGGAAAGTCCCAACCATAATAGAACACGGTTGGGTTTCCAACCCTTTTCTATGATAACGGCTAGGAAATAGCTAGGTCAACCAAGACGTAAATACATTTACGGTTTCAAGTCCTAATCGTGATCATGTTACACGGCCTGGATATCTAGCTGTAAACATGACTCATTGTTGTTCAAGGAGTTCAGACCAAACAACGGCTAGGTTTTTCCCAACCGTGAACCCACTACGGACGGGTTTCCAAACCGTTGTTCGCTTTTTGGCTGGGAGTTTCTAACTGTTTTCTTGTTTACGGCTATGAAAGTTTATTTTACAACAATTATAGGCATTTTCGGCTAGGTTTTTTTAAACATCGACCTAGCCGAAAGTGCAAAAAAAAATCAATTATGTTGCTTTTTTCCTCATATTTCTTAGATTAGACACATTGAAAGACTAACATTAATTCATAAATCCAAAGTTATAAAAATCCATCCCAATCCTTAACCAAACAACGAAAATAGTAAAATGTCAAAGGCTTGGATAACAAAAAATCCATGAAGTAAAATACTAAAAAGCGAGTAGATAGCCATTCACTTGATTCCTCCCCCTAAGACTCTTGCAAAAATGTATCCAAATCTCCCTCTTGGTCCTGTTCAACAACTTATTCTACAACTTTAGACTTTTTACCTGCCATCTTGAGTTAGAGTTTTTTTACCTCCACCACGTCCACCTCGAGCACTTGATCCACCTCGAGCAACACTTGTACAAGAATGACCTCCTTTTTCACCACGGCCACCTCGAGCACTTGTTCCACCTAGAGAACTTTTTCAAGCACGGCCTCCTTTTTCACCTCAGCCGTATTTTCCTTGCTTTGATTGGGATTGCTCACCGGAGGGAGTATCCGAGTCGTCGCTAGAAGAAGGAGACCTATCCCTCTTACGTCTCCTTCGTCGGTCCTCTTCATCAGGATATAAACCTCCTTTCTCAAGGATTATTATTCCTTTAACTCAATTGCGGAGTAATCTTTGTTCATCTACCGTTAAGTTCTCACCCGAATCAATCATACATGTGATGTCATTGACCACCCAATTAACTCGTTCGACCTATTTTTTTCATATCAAACACACATACTCTAATTATTCATAGATAATTGCAAAAAAAACAACATATACAAACATAATTAGTAGTGTACGTACCACCATCTTCTCCCAATCATCTTGTTCATTCATTGATGTCTTTGATTTTGAACTCTGTTTCTTTGCATTCTTGAAATGTCTCTGTGCCTCTGGATCCAAATTTTCCACATAAGGATGAGCCCAATCTTTATACTAATCCATGTAATTCGCATCCGCTTCGGAAGTCCCATGAGAAGATTCATGCAGTCTTCTACTCATTTGGTTTACTGCTTGGGAACGAGCATTCCAATGGTCGGTCGACGGTGCATTTTCATAGTTCAATATGACATCTTTTTCCTTAAATTAGGAGCTGGATACGACGAGTTTAAAATGAGTTTCTTCAGGCACAATTTTCAGGACAATACCGATTTGGCGAAGTGTTCTACGAGGATCTAAAATGGCGAACCCAGTTGCATGAAAAAAAGGTCTCGTATAGGTCGCCACATCAGAAAATACTTTATCACCAACTTCATCTTCTCCATCCTCATCAAGTTTCAAATATGGATCAAAATCCACCTCTTTGATTGTCAAAGCATCCAACGTTTTCCTCATGTCGACCATTTCCATCTATTTAGCCATGTGTTGGGTCCCTCCAAAGGGGTATCTTCCTCTTGTAGGTTTTTCTAGAGCCCATTTTGTATTCCGAGTAGGTCTCAAGCTTTTAAAATGGTCGTAAGCCCATGACTATGGGAAATAAAAAAATTATTAATAAGATATTACACACAAACCAATATATAAAAGTAAAATAAGTAAACATTCGTTATATTAAAACAAAAAGATACCTGGATAAGAGCAACACATCCCATAATTTGTGTTTCATTCCATCTAGAAGCTTTGCAAAGACAGTCCAACACATTAGCAAGGATGGCAGTGGCCCACGAGTACCTAGGTACCTTGTTTATTTCCGGATCGAGACTGAGAGTCTTCAACCACTGCAAATAACAAGCATTTACCTTATTTCCTTAGAAATCGGGGAAAAAGACGGTCCCAAAAGCGTGCAACAAGTAAAATATATCCGTATGTCTAGCTCTTTCTGCGTCCATCACCACCAATCTATTCTTAGTCTTGGTGTCAGAATCTCCAAACTTATCCTTCAGACGAACCAAATTAATCCTCCTTGACATATTCATTATTTCCCTATGTTCGTCCGGTGTACTAAATTTCCTTTTAGCTCTAGGTGCGGCTCCATACCCTATCTCAAACTCTTCTTCCGTTTCATCTTTGCCTCACCCAAGACATTCCTTCACCAAGGCACAAAGCTCGTCAAAAGGAATAGAATTGTTGAAACCCTCAAATACAGCCTTTCCTTCCAAAGCAAGACCAGTGATTTTCTTTGCATTATCCGGAGTGATAGTCATCTCGCCGAACGGGAGATGAAAAGTCATAGTTTCGGGCCATAATCTTTCTCTAAAACCAAAAACTGTCACAACATCATATGTATTCTGCAAATCCTCGATTCCAGACCATAACCCATAAGCCTTTACCAAAGCTACCACATTTGGATGCTCCTTGTCCAACGGCCAAAACTTTCCTTGTTGGTGCTTTAGTTTAGGGACCGCTTTATTCGGGAACTGCAAAAAAAAAAATTGGTTGTTATAATTAATAAACCATTTGAATGAAAATAACATGTATGTAATTTGATTTATTACCTTTAGCATCCCATGAAGACGGGTAACCAATCAAGACGGGACGATCTCTTGGTTCTTCCCAAGGTCTCCCATCCCTCTTCTGGGGTAAAGGCTCCATAGCATCAATTACATCTCTTTCCTTTAACTTTGGTTGATACTTCTTCTTTCCCTCTTTCTTGTCCTCCTTAACTACAGATTTACCTTTATCAATAGAAGCACCACTAGAAGTGCCAACTTCAGTTCCTCCGGTAACAACAACTCCAGTTCCAACTTCAGTTCCTCCAGCAACTTCAACAACAAATTCAGTTCCTATAATAACAACAACTTCAGTTCCTCCAATAACTCCAACTCCATCTCCACCACCTTCATTTTTCCAACAGTCATAACTCCACTTGCATTCCTTGCGTTTGCACCAAATGGTTTTGCGTGATGAGGTTGTGGAGTAGGGTCAATACGAGGTATTATTTCTTGTGATCTTTTCTTCTTCTTCTTTTCTTTTCCTCTGTTTAAATACAAACAAGGACAAAAACTAATAGTAGATAAGCAAAAATGGCTGGGAAAATTTGACACAACCAAACCGTGACATTCAAAACTGCTAGGAAAATTTGACAATTCAAGACGCAATAAGAATTATGGATGGGAAACTTAGTAATCGACCTAGCCGGAAAACAAATAACGGATAGGAAAACCTATACGTGAAAATACAGTTGGTTTAATAATCAATACAGTACCACATACTGCTAGGAAATTCCAAGCCGTAATTTTATAAACAACTAGGAAACTTAAAATCACGATCAGGAAATAAATTTACGGATAGAATGACCGAGACGTAAACAAAACTACCACTGAAAAAAATTCGAACACATGAGAATATAACCTAGCCGTATACAACTTGTTGCGGATAGGATTTCTCCATCTCGTACGCATCGATTAATTTACGGCTAGGAGTTCTAAGATATCCTAACCGTAAAGATTAAAAAACGGATGGGAGTTCTTAGATATCCCAACCGTCTAACATATAAACGGTTGGGAAAACAAAAAATCCCAACCGTAACATCTATTTACAGCTGTGACACAAGAACTCCCGGTTGTAAACATTTTCAGAAACTGTTTTTTCATACCTAAAATTTTCGAAACCTATTAAATAATCAACAAAACACTTAAATAAATAGTGGGTTTTTCAATTCATACCTTATTGCTGTCATATCAGGAGTCTCGGCGGTTGGTTCATCACCTTCATTCACTTCTTCTTGATCTTCATCAGTTTCATCTTCATTTGATGAAGTTGGTTTCTCTGCTTCAGAAGGAGGTTGATTCCACGAAGATTGACCTACATTTTCCTTAGGTTTCATGGTTTTATAGAATGAGTTTAATCGACGACGAATTTTTTTTGAATCGACGATTAATCATTGAACAACGAATAATGGAAGAAGAAAAGAAGAAGAAGGAAAACAGAAAGAAGAAGAATGGGAAGAAATAAGAGAGTGAGGGGGACGGTTTTCTTTTTGTTTTAATGATTTTCATTTTTTTTTAAATGATTTTTTAGTTTTTTTTTATTAGATTAATTAGTTAATGGAAGGGTAGAAGGGTAATAAGTGAAAATAATTGAGGGTATTTTTGAATTTTATATAAATCTGATCTCCCCCTATAACATTTAGGTTCCACTTAGTAATTTATCCCCCAAAAACTCCCCCTACAGCCCCAATAATAGGATTCTTCTTTTTCTTAGATTAGTTTATCTTTTGAATGATGCTTGTTTTGCCCATGAAAGTAAATTACTTAGTTTACCTCCCATGTCATAGTTTTATATTGATTTAATATATCTTTATTTGTGTATCTACCTATTTTGTGTTGTAATATTTTTCCGTAATTATTTTATACAAACTTTGCCAATGTCTGTATTATGGTAATGAGTTATGAATATGAAATTATTGGTGAGGATTGACTAAGTATTGTCAACCATTAATGGGGTTGTGATCATTGATTATTGGAATTTGGCATGTCCAATTAATTTTTGGAATCATCAAGAAATTTGGTTCCTAAAATCAAAATTTTGACCATTAAGAAATTCGGTCCATAGAATTCGTCATCAGAATTAGTCATATGCACATCACTCTTGTCTTTTCAATTGGACACATCTCGAATAAAAAGTGATATTTTGGACTCAGAAGTACTTGAGCACCATTATTGTATTTTTGATGCCGAAACATTTCTTCCCGAAAAAGAAATATATTCTTTGACAAAACTTTATTTCAATGAAAACACACCATCTAAAATACTGACATATATATGTCCTTACGTTTCTAAGCACATGCATCCCAACTTTTGTGGAAGAACTCACAAAAGGTGATATGAGTCAGATTTTTTTTTTCTATTTTTATGCTCCATCCATGATTCTGACAAACCAATATCTTTTGAAGTATGAAAACAAGAAAATCACTATCTTTAGTAAGATATTCAACCTAAAGAAAGCAGTTGACATGTATAGTGAGATGATTCTCTTCACTATCGAGATAAAAAAATTTCTCAAATTAAGCTAACGGAGGAAAGTTAAAAGAAAGAAAAAAAATCGAAGTAATGAGGCTTAGGCATACTGACTCATGTGAAGCATGTAAAAATGGACATATATATCATGAGACAAAGATGTATTTTTTCCCCGGTAGTAATGACACCAAAGTACAGGTTTCAACAGAACATGGGATCAAGTTAAGATGTAATTCTAGCTTGATCAAAAATGAAAGAGTTGAAAATGAACCTTGTTGGTACAAACAATGTATAGTGGGTATCATATAGTACCAATTGCCATTTGTATAGGGAGTTTAAATAAAAACATACTCACTGTATGTTAATGGAAAGAATAACTTTTCCTTACCCTTAGACTTACCAAAATTTGGTTATCTCATTCAATGAGACATAAATATTGCAAAGCACTTGAGGTATAAGGATCAACATGTGCATATTCATCCATATGAATCATAACACTCTAAAGTACTTGAGACAAATCCCCTTTTGTTACGTAATAAGGCCACACCACTTATTAAATTTCTCCGGAAAAGACTCGATGTCTAACTGATAGTGGTTTTTCCTTCCACTAACTTAAGTAATGTACTCTAGTTATTTAACTAATTCCTTATAATTTTGTGTGACTATGATGATTGGATCATCGAGCGAAGAACTACTCAAACTTTTTTGCCAAGAGGGAACAAAGATTAAAAAGTCACAAAAGCTCTATATGTACCGAGAGATAATCACACCTTGTTCAATTCCAAAAAAACCCAAGTAAGTGGATATCATATGGATACTCACAGTGATGAGAATGTAATTGATTGCATCTTTTATAACCTTTAACGAATGTGGAAGAAAGCATATTCTTAGATAAATTTATGAGTCAATTTGGTGAAATGTAAATCACTAGTATTTGGATTATTGAATCCATATTGACCCCGACAATGAAATATTGGGTATTGAATCATACATACTTTGGCGTAACCATAAAGCCACATTAATTGACATGATGATCTTTTTGAAAGGACTCATATGCACATCACTTTATTTGAGTGAACAAGACAACGGAAAAAAGACTGACTGAATGCGAAGTGAAGGCATATCTCTTACTAAGCATTTTCTAAGTACTAGATGCACAACCCCTATTTTCGTTGTGTTTTAAGTAAGAAAGCATATCACTCATTTTACAAAGTCTTCAGTAAAACATGATTGAGACCATACTAAGATGAAAATGGTGAACAATTCATATTACAACGATAACAAGGTGAAATTTAGAAAAATATCCATGCAGAATGCGGACCATTAAAGTGACTTATGGCATTGGTGAATGTTTTGGCAATTTGGACTGGTTATAGTTCCTAAGAAATTTTCGTTTGGAAAAGTACTAGCACATATTTTACATATAAGGGATCAACACCCCTTGTAAATGCTAGCGAGTGTACATCAAAAGGATTTGATGGTTATTGCATGTTTAATAGGATCAATGCAGAGCATCATATACCCCATGGTCTCACAAGGATATCATCAAAGGTTACGGATGGTGCCTAAGGCATGGTTATGCATACAAACCTACCTTTAACTGCTTGGGGAATATGCAATATTAACGCATCTTTTCTTAATTTTTTTTAGAGCCCAATAGTAGTCAACATTTTATGCGTACCAGTTGGTAACTGAATATAAGCCTGACATTCGTGTTCTTACGCATTTTTGGTTTCACTATATATGTGCCATTACGAATCCACATCGTACTATGATGGGTCTTCAAAACTGTTAAGTTATGTTGGAAATGAGTTCCCAACAATTATCCACATTTTAAAACTTTTGGCTGCTAGATTTGTGGGTTGACATTTTAAAGAGACAGTCTTCCAGTCGTTAGGGGAAGATAAGAAAAAGTATTTTCTAAGGGAGTGACTGGAATTGTCATGGTGTGTTCCCACTGTGTCTGATATTGATTCTTGTACTCCATAAATCTAAACGTGAAGTGACAAAGAATAATCGATTTTTAGATTATACATTGATGTCGCTAAAGTGATGAGATCACACATACCAGCTGCAAACCTACCTGCAAGGTTGCGAATACTTAATAAGGGATATACACCATAGACTAAGGTGTTGCAACTACACTTAGTGGAAGTGTGGTCGAGGTCATGGCTCCATAAAGGAATATGAAGAGACCACCAGGTTCGATCAACACTCACCTAGAAAGGAATTAGATGAGTAAGGCACAACCTATAATTTGTATCATTAATGAAATCATCTCATTTGATTGTCTCTGATTATTTCCATGAATCAATACTGGAGGACGCTCTGAAGTTTAATGATTCCAAAGGACAATGAAATCCTAAAGGATTATGAGAACACACACAACTCAATGGAAAGATTATGCGAACATATTAATGATTGTTTCTACATATAGTTTCTCAAGAAAATAGAGAACGGCGAGATCTAACCATGCTTCTTATTGTTTAATGTTATCAAAGAGCATATTTGGCCTACACAATCCAGGTAGAACTTGGTTCTTTGACAAATGGGGTATTTGGTATAGTAGTGCTAACCAACCAAGTGTAAAGCCTATGGGACATACATGATTATTTGTCACAAAGCATAATGAGAAAGCAGTCTTAATGTATAAAGACTCGCCTTTTGGCGCGAGGTTTCTCATAAAGCCCTAGAATTGTTCTCTTATAATGAACGTTATAGTGTTCTGCTACTTAGTTATCTTGGTAATTTCAAAAAGACTTGAAATGCAGCATATGTATGTGGTTGTTACGTATCTATGAAATAATCAAGATATAGTAGATATTTACAAAAGTATTTTATAGCCTTTTGTTTCCCAAATCAAATGACTATAAACCACAAAGTGCGTTTACAGTTAGATAGAACGCTCACTTATAGATTAAATCAATCAGGCGGATATGGTATTCCCGTTTAGGTGACTATTTGATTTGGAGGGGATAGACAAGTAAGTTATTTTTCCTTGCGTATTCACAAGAAAGTTCTTGATTTGGAATTTTCGCTATCTATGTTGATGGCACAGACATGATGGGTACTCTTGATGCAATAAGATACCTTAAAATCTATATGAAATACGAATTTGAGATGAAAAATATGGGGAAAGCTCGACCGAATACTAAGCTTGTGGTATATTATTCCATCATTTTGCATATGTCTAAAGTTTTCAGGAACTTTAACAAATACACGCATCCTGATAGCACTCCCATGATTAGTCGATGTTCAAATGTAAGTAAGTGACCATTTCGTCTAAAAGAAGATGACGAAGATGTGTTAGGAGATGAAATTCCCATATCTAAGTATAATAGACGTATTGTTGTACTTAGTATAATAATGTACTCGATTAAATTTTACATCCTCATGGAACTTGTTAGCTAGATTTATCTCATCGCCAACGCAATGTCATTGGAATGGTATAGTGAATGTAATCATGTACTTAAAAGTAACCATTGACATAAATGTGTTTTATCCCTGCAATAACATAAAAAGGGAATTCTAATGAAAGTGCAATCAAAAATTTGTTGATTAAAATGGAACAATGATCTCTTTTCCAATGAAAGTAATCATGGGGATATATGATAGACTATTTTCTAAGTCATTACCGATATTTATTTTCGAAAGGTACGTGACTAAAGGAACTGTCTAGAACAACTCTAAAAGTAACCAAGGGGAGATGCCGACATCAGTGATAGGTGTCTAAAACACCTTATTTTATATTGAGTATTTATGCTTTCTTTGCTATTTTTCGTGTGAATTATGTATCTTATGTTTGCTTTTGAGTTTTATAGGTACTTTGGAGTCATTTGGACTAAAAGGAATTAAAGCCCGTTCAAATCCAGGATTTCTGCTTATCACCTTGAAGAGGACGAAAAGACGAAGGCAAAGGCGAAAGAACGAGGTTATTCCGACCTCGTATGAGGAAGTTAGAAGCCTCTGAAGCAAGTTAAAGTTGTCGCAAAAGTGAGACAGCACAGAACTGTTAAATACAGGCAGCACAATTACTCAGGGCAGCCGCAGAACAGGAAATGAACTGTCAGTCTCTGTAGACTGACAGTGGAATGGGGATTGTTAAAAGCAGGATACAGTTCGTTAGGGGCCATCTAAATCTCCCTTATCTCAAACAACAGCTAGAGTTTCGTCGAGAAGCCCATTTTGCACTTCTTGACCACCCATTTCAAGTTGTATCCTCAGTAAACCAAACACGTACAGCACCAAGCTATTTCATGCCGGCAAGCTCAGGTCCGAGTAGTGCTAAGGGTCCATGGGAGAGTTTCGAAGTCGAGAAGGAACCGAAGATTGGGTTTTCGATTTTGGATAGTTAGGTTTGGTTTTGAGTTCGTTGCTGCCGAGAGAATCCAATGAAGAAACTCAAGCTGTTGCCATTGAATGATGTAGATTAATGTGTGTTTTTGAGTCTGTTGAATATTTAAATGAATGGCTTTTGTGTGTATGTTGCAGGGAAGGAGATGGAATTGGTTAGGATCAACAATAGTTCATAATGGTGAATACCAGCATAATGGCACAACACCTGTTCGAGAAAAGGCATGAACGAGTCCTTTCTTCTCAAACTGAAAGTTCAGCTACCACCCGCTGTTGCCATTAGATACAGGTAGTCTGAAGAGAAGATAGGAGAAAAGAAGGAACCAGAAGTGGTTCATGGCAGTGATGATTTGACTGGAGTCTTTGCTAGACATTGCAGGAAGCTGTGATAAAGATTGCAGATTTGCAGGTGCAGTGATAGCAGGGAACTGGAAGGTGGCAGGTGCAGTCGATTAGCACTGCTGCAGGTGGAGTTGTGAGTATGGAGAATAAGTGGAGCTGGTGGTTGCATCTCAAATAGAAGCAAACAATGGATTGTGCTTGCGCTGGAGTTAAAATGCAGCCGAGTTAGGTGAACAAATGGCTTGTGCAGCTGAGTAACCGGCGCTGTTAGATGGTTCAGTTGCTGGTATTGAGAAGTGCTGCAATGGATTGTTGGTATGAAGAGTAGGAGAAGAACATGAGCAGATGGGATTTGAGCTATAAGGACATGAGTTGAGGTTGAGACAAGAATAGTTGGTGGACTAGTGCAGCCACAGACTTATCGCAGTCATAGATGGGGGTAATGGTGTTAGCTTGGAGTTGTAGCTACAGCTGGTAGGTGTGGTAGAAGCTGAGCTATTGCAGGAAGAGCTCATTAATAGTTGGAGTTAGTAGCTGCCAAAAGATGGTATGTTGTGACCGCGTTTGGCTAAGCGAGGAAAACTGGCTAAGCTGGAGGTGAAGCATCTCAGGTGGTCGCTGTAATGGATATGCGGTTGGTTCTGTGAGGTTGAAAAAAAAGAAATTAGGATGGCAGTGTAATTGCAGCTAGTGATTCTGTTGGCTGTGCTGCTGAGATGAATGCTGGAATAGAAGCTGGAGTACCTATCGCAGTTGCAGAGGCGATGCTACAAATGTATTGATAATGTTGCTGATGGTAACTGAAGTGGATGAGAATGAGATGTGCTGCTACTAAAGTAATGCAGTGAGTTGTCCAGGTGATGCGGTTACAGAAATGGAGTTATCAGTTATGGGTTTGTCTTGAAATACAGTGCCTGAACAAGCTGCAGAAATTGTGCGAAAACGGAGTGAAAATGGAGCGTCGGTGAGCATAGTTCCGGTAGCCGGATTTCAGAACTTGAAGCATGAATTGCAATATTTCAGTGAATCGCGAGGGGGGTATGAGTCGGATACAAGAGTTGGTCGCCAGACATATGAGCTACGGGTCACGCTTTTGGGTGCGTTTTCGCAAGAACAAGGAATTGGCTTAGATGGTATTTTGTGAATGTTTGAATTGCAGGGAAGTAAAGTTGAGCTGCTGGGAGTATGCACTAGCTAGTGACAGGTTCTGATGAGATAACTGGCCTGAGATATTTTTCTGGCAATCGGATTCCGGCGCCGGTCACCGGATTCCGGTGATGACGTCAGCAGTCCGGCGACCAGTTTTGGACCCAAAATTTCCAAAGACATATTTCTCACACCTGGGCTTGGTGGACTAGTAGATGGACGTGGACTTGAAGATTTTGAAGGCTAAACCTAATTTTGGAATAAGAAGAGCTATAAAAGAGAAGTCTTTTTCTCAAAATCTTAATATCTTTAGAATTAATATATATTCTACTACTTTGTTCTAGGGTTTAGAAACATGTTAGGGTTTCTTCTTCTTGTTATGAACTCCTTGAATATGAATACCTAAGTTTATTATTGGTTATGGATTAGTTGTATTTCACATAATATGATTCTTTGATTCAATATATTAGTTTTGTCTCATATTTATCGTTCACGATTCTTTGAAAATAGAGTTGCATGATTGAATGTTAGTTTTGTCAAGTTGCAAATTGGTAGAACTCATAATCATATCTAATGCTAGTTTAGGGTTTATTATACGAAAAAGTGATACTCCTTGAATACAAGTAGCATAATTGTGAATATTGCTTGTAGTGATGTATCCTAATAATCACAAGTGATTCGTGACCTTTGTTAAATTGAATTAGTGCATTTTCCACGTTCGATTGCTTTGATTGGCCTGATTTCATAGAACTTAATGCATCTAGGGAATTAAACTTGATTAGTGCTTTTACACGTTAGGTTGTTCTTTTAGATAGAACTCATACTCGCATCTTTTAATGTGTTTGTTGATGACAAAAGGAGATTTGCGGGATATTCTTGCGATCAAGATATTCTAGGGCTTTTGATAAAAGTTGATATTAAATATCAATTCTAATTATTGTGAAGAAAACATATTTGTGAATGAAGATGAATCCTTAACCAATATTCTCACTACTTTGATTTGCTTATTTCTTTATTTGCTTTTACTTTTATTACTTGCATAAAAATCAGAAAACCCCCGGTGTTATTTATATAGGAAACCGAAACAACGAGACAACCTAGACCTCTCTGTGGGATCGATCCTTTCTTGCCCTTGCTACATTTATATTTTGAGTAGTAAGAAAGTGTAAATTATTTTTGACGCATACGAAAGCGATCAATCAGTGGAGGATCCAATGATATGATGTCGACATATTTTACTTCGAAACTGAAGCTATGTTGTACTCTTTTTCCCTTCGATCGAGAATTTTTTTTCCTAAAAGGTTTTGTTACTCGGCAAGGTTTTTAGCGAGACAACACTAAAAACATCAAGTATGTTGAACGTTGAAGACATAAAGATCGTGTTGATATTACTGAAAATATCTTAATCAAAGAAATGAAACGCGATAGTCCGTTAAGCAACGTAACTTTCAGAATCAACAACATGGTCTTATAAACATTCAAGTCACCAAAGTAAAGTGTGATAAACTCTTTTTGATTGCATTATACTAATGAAAATTGTCTGACATCAGGGAGGGGCATCTAATGGTGTGTTGAACTATTTTCCTTCACCGAGGTTGCTTTTTTCCACAGGGTTTTGTTACTCGACAAGGTTTTTAATGAGACAACAACAAACACCGGGAATGTAACTTCCCAGCTAAGGCTATTGTCTTTCCCACAAGGATTTTCTGGCTTAAGAGTTGTGAAGCAACTAGTCAACTTCAACGGATCAAATTCATCATCTGCAACAGATCACCTTTACTAACATCGGTTATGTTGTACTCTTTTTCCTTCGGCAAGGTTTTATCCCACTAGGTTTTTCTTTTCAAGGTTTTAATGAGGCAACATATTTGAGTCCAACTATGTTCTAAATTTTCTTAATATTGTACTCTTTTACTTTTGTTCAGGTTTTGTCCCTCTGGGTTTTCCTGATGATGTTTTAATAGGGAAATTAACTTAGAATCACCGGTCTTTGAAGATCGTATTGCATGTGATGAACTACATGTGAAGAGTTTTACCAAGATTTTTGCTTGTCAAAGTTTTAATGAGGAAATTGATTTCGGCACAAGTCATCAACGAGAGGACGACATTTGAAGAACTACATTCGAAGCACTGTATGTGAAGCACTGCATATGAAGTTTTATTAAACCGTATAAGAGGGAGTGTTAAAGGGCCCATGCCCATGGATGTGCGGTCCGAATCGGAAATCTTTTGGCTTCCCCTTTAGCCTTTTGGTTTTCCCCACTCCAGGTATATAAAGGATAATCTATCCATGTAACATATAGAACTCTTATCAATAAAATCCTTCTCTTTATCTGCTTCTTCCTTTTTACCTTATTATTTACAGAAACACTACTCTAGTAACTAAACTAAAATCCTGGGCTAAGAAGTTTATATCAAATTTTTTTTGGTTTCCAAAATCTTCGCTAATCAAATATCTTTGTCTGCACACTTTTGCATACATTTCTACTAGCAACACTAGAGTTGGTTCTGAATCACTCCTAAAATAAACTATATGGCCACTCCAACATGTTTCCCATAGGAAAGATATTTCAACTCCAGCCTTCTGTAGCTCTTCTATGGTTGTACAGAAGGCAAAGAGACCTCTAGCTTCTCTAAAAGTACCCGTATGATCAGTTAATGTTATTCCAATTCCATCTTTAGCTGTAGAATCCATCATAGTCAGAGAAATGTTAATATTTAGCACCATATGTCTTTTACCTCCCTCATCAGGGTATTTAATGATCTGGAGAACAACATCATTTCGAAAAGTGTAATATAGGTCTTCCATTATATTATGACCTGAAATGTTTACGGTGTTATAGATATTGATGAACTGTATAATATTAATTGCAGTCATACCACAGTTTTTTCCTTTTCTTTTTAAAAACAACATCACACCTTGATTTCCATATGAACCAAATTATTATGCTACATAAGACATGCCAATCTATATCATAATCTCTTCTTTCTGGGTTTGCAAAATAATTAGTTAACCAATCATGGAAGTTAGTTGTTCCATTTCTAATGAAATTCATGTCAAAGTTAAAATGCATCCATACCTGGGGGGCATAGTTGCAATTCACGAACAATTGAGTTAACATTTATGGACTACCATTACAAAGTTTACATGTTGTATCAATTTCAGGGATAACGACTACCACTCTCATGCTATTAGGAAGTATAGAGTGAGATGCCTTCCAAATGAAATTCTTGACAGCTGGAGTAGTTTCCATCCTCCATATTTGATTTCATTTAGTATCAACACTTCCATTAGAGTTTAAATTATTGTAAGAGATTTCACAGAAAACATACCTTTGTTGCTTAAGGTCCATCTTGGTGTGTCTGTCTTATCTTCTATTGGTATTCAATCTTTCTTTATTTTTTCTATTATTTGATTATCAAAACAAGTAATCAAATTATCAAAATCCCAGGTTTTATGGTCAGTTATCAGATCACTAACTTTTTGAAGTTTCCCTGAGCTTGTGTTAAGTTTCAGAAGAGGTTTCAGTGTCTGGGATCCAAAAATCATCCCATATGTCAATGTTTCTGCCATTTCCTAATTCCCAATAACAACATTTCTTTATTTGATCAATACCCGTTAACGTCCTTTTCCATATCCAACTATCATTCCTATTTGGTTTGCTATCTATATGAAGTATGTCACACATAGGATAGTATTTGGCTTTCATAATAGTAGAACAAAGGGATTTAGGATTCTGACTTAGGTTCCATCCCATTATGGCTATCATTGCTAGATTAAATTTTTTTACATTTTTTATCCCTAAACCTCCTTCTTCAAGACTTCTACGTACAGAAGTTTAATTTTTTAGACACACTCCTTTTTTCTCATTTTCATTCAAACCTTTTATATTCTTTCCCACTAATAGTCCCTTTGAAGTCTTGTTATCTTGTCACAAATCTTGACTAGAATTTTAAAACAATTCATATGGTAAACATAAACAAAACAAGTTACATTTTTTATCATAACATTTTTTCCAGCATTATTTAAATGAATGTCGTTCATCCTATCATCCTACTTCTCAAATTTTCAACTGGAGGTTCAAAACATTCTACCTTAGATCGATTAGTGAAGAGGGGAGCACTCAAGTATTTATCAGTTAAGAGAATAGATGTGACACCTAGAATCTCTTTAACCCTTCTTAGAATACTAGTTTCTGTTTTTGAACTGAAGAAACTATTAATAGATTTTAGTTAAGTTAATAAATTGTCCCGAAGAAGTACCAAAATCTATTAATAGTTTGACTAGATTGTGACAGGTTTTTTTATTAATTTTACAGAAACTTAAAGAAGGAGCATGTTGAACTAGTTTGATACCTTTGATCATACCCGAGTTTTCAGCATGTAAGATGGTTCGAGAAAGTGCTTCCTTACAAAACAAAAAGAGATTGAGGGAGATTGGATCTCCCTGTCTCAAACCCCTTGTAGGTTTAAAGAACTTCGTGGGAGTTTCATTAAGCAAAACAAATAACGTTGTTGTCGAAATACATTGGTATATTAAATTACACCATTTTTTTATTGAATCCATTTTAGTCATAACTTGAATTAAGAACTCCCATTCGACTCTGTCAAATGTTTTAGACATGTCGATTTTAAGTCCCGTAAAACCCTTCTTAGATTTTGAATTTTTCATCTTATGAATAATTTCATGAGTTAAAGTGATATTCTCATAAATTTTCCTTCCAAGAATGAAGGCAGATTGATAGGGTGAAATTATTTTTCCAAGAAGAACTTTCATTCTTCCTTCCATAAGTTTAGAGATAACTTTACAGGGGTAACATGATTTAGAGTCTTGGGAATTAAAGAGATGAAAGAGATATTCATTTCTTTAGATAAATGACCAGTTTCAAAGAAAGTTTGGACCATGTTTACTAAGTCAGTTCCGATGGTTTCCCAATTCTGTTGAAAGAAGTTCGGAGGGAAACCATCCGATCCCAGACTTTTATCAGGTTCCATAGAGAGAAAAAATATTCTTAATTTTACATTCTAAAGGTAAGGCACGGAGCATTTCATTGTCAGCATTATTAACACTAGTAAGAATAATATTTATCAAGTTCAAGTCAATATCAAGCTTAACAGTAGTAGCAGTTTTATGGAAATGATTAGTTATACAATCTTCAATTTCCTCTTTGGTATTTAGCAAGTCACTGACAGTCATTTTTTACTGTCTCTATTATATTTCTTCTAAACCTATGTTTAGCTTTGATATGAAAAAATCATGTGTTCATGTCTCTTAAGGCAATGTTCTGGTCCCTACTTTTGTCTTTCTAAAAAAATTCTTTGATAGCGTACCACTTAGAAAGTTCATTTCTTAGGTTAGCTAATTCAGTTATCTTGTTAGGGTAATTGACCAAAGAGTTGGTCTTTTCCAAATATTTTCTTTATATTTTCTATGTTGTTATTTATATTGCCAAAGCTAGATCTATTGCATAATTTCATAATGTGTTTAAATGTGCCAAGTTTCTTGTTCACTTTATAGGCTTGAGACCCTTTGATGTTTGTATTCCAATTGTCATGAATTAAGGATTTACAATCCTCGTGCTTCATCCACTCACTAAAGAATTTAAAATGAGTAGGCCCATCATTCCAATGGTTATACATAGTTAGTTTTATAGTCACATGATCAGAAGCAAGGGGTCCTAGATGTTTAATACTAGAGTTACGATATTTCCTATTCCATTTATTTATCATTCACCAAATCCCTGTCTAATCTTAGTTCAATATTCTGGTCATTTTGCCTATGATTATTCCAGGTGTAAGTATAGCCAGTAAATATTAGGTCCATAAAGTTGCACTTTATTAACTTATAAAAGGTGTTAGCCTCATTTTTCTTAAAAGGATGTCAACTTTTCTTTTCTTCCTCATGAAGGAAAACATTCAAATCCCCAATGATTACCCAAGGTTTATTTATCTTAGTTTCCATTTGTTTTATGATTTTCCAAGATTTCAGTTTCATATTTCTATATGGACTCCCATATAAACAAGTTAGAATCCAACTACTGTCATTTATATGATTCATAATAATAGCATTTATATGGTTAAAATCATGGTCTTCTATTTTTATGTTAACATTATGGTTAAAATCATGGAATTTCTCATTGAATTTGAACATATCAACCACACACTGTCGGAATTGAGTACAAAATTAAAATTTTATGCCGCATTAGGTCTTTGGTGTGCAAGTTCCTGGCTGGTATTAGTATATTAATTTTTGAGTCTCTTTTATTACGATACCTACTGTCGAAGCACGAAACATCATGTTGCATTAGTAAATTTTGGCACCGTATAGTACAATTCATAAAACTACCATAACCCAATGATAAATGTTGTCTATTTTAATTACTCGTTGGATCTTCAGAACTCCTACGTCACATATACTACTAATGACATATCAATGTTGATTTATGTTCTAACCTAACAATAAGGCAAAGGTAGCACGCCATTACCAAGTATCATAAAGCAGAAGATGCATTGCCAATTATCATAAAGCAGAAGTTGTGGCTCTTATTCATCTCGCCCGCTTGCGTGCCCGATTTTAGGTTTTCTAAGGTATTATCTGTTCCAAACCTTATTATTCCTGATAAGAATTAATTAAGTTAGCTTGCGTGCCCGATTTATGTTTTATAATGTATTCTAAGTTTTAGAAGACGCAACCATGTTCACGGGATCTAGCATAACATAAAAAAACACATTTAATTATATGTTGATTTAGAGTTAGGGGGAGAAGAAGCGTTGTTGATTTAGATTTAGGCAGAGAGATGGGTGAGCAAAGAATAATCATAATGGTAGAATGGACATGGATAGTCGTGGCCGGGCCAAGTTATAATCTCTGCCATACATAATTCCAAACAATCTCGTCTGCTCTTTGACTCGCATAAATATACACCACCTTTCCTTGATTATTATATACTCCCTTTGTTTTTTTTTATCAGTCATATATTCTATTTTGGTATGTCTTTTTTTATCTGTCTGCTTTGTTTATAGGCATATTTTTCCCTTAAACTATCAAATATACCCTTTATTTTTTATAAATTCAATCCAAAAATCTTAAATAGTATCACCATATATAAGGGAAAAAATATAGTCAATATCTTTTATTTTAATCGTCATTTCATTTTTAAATAAAATTATTTATGCATGAACAACTATAAAATTCCTAATAAAGATTCTACCTATTTATATGGATTTCATAATAAAACCAAAATATCATTAGTTTTTATTTTCTTAAAGAATTTCCTAAAATAATGATATTATTTATATTTTTTAATATATTAATTTTAATTTTAGTAATATTATAACATTAAAAAGGGTTAGTCAAAGGTTATTAGTCGTGACATTTCGTACGATTCCCTTAATATTTTGATTTTGTCAATTAGGACTGTTAATAAAATACGGAGGAAGTATATTTGATGATGTCTTACCACTAACATCTCCACATTATCCCGCACAATATGTCAAAAAAAATAAAAAAAATCTCCACAGTATTCTACTTCCAACATACTTATATGACAAAATAAGAAGTGGCAAATGTAATAGTCCAACACAATCCAAACATCAAACAGAAGTCCAGAAACTACAAATTATTTTATGTCTATTTGAGTAGTCAGTACTAAGTAGTCACTAATCTGTGCACATAAAATTTCACTCATTACTGAAGAACCTTACCATAGATTACTAGTGAGAGTGTCTTCCCCGGACATTGTTTGTACCTTACCCTCACAAATGTGAAATCGCACATCTAGCATGTCTTTCACAGAGTGGTTGTATGGAGCGGCACATACTTGTGTTCCAACTGACTCTCGTTCTATCCCTTTATCGAATAACCACTCATCAGATACCTCCACTGGAATGTCCCTGCGGCTTTGAAATTCAATGTCATATTCATCAAAAAAGACTTCAAGAACTATCAATGCACGCCTTTGATAATAGATAACTTCACAAATGGAATTCAAAACTTAACTAAAAAAGGCTTCTAGTCACGTATTTGTGCTCAAGTCCGCGAACCGTTAAAAACAGTTTGTGGAGTGTTCATATTCATAAATTCAACATTTATTAAGTGTTGCTTTAATAAATCACTCATAACTTCTTTGTTATAACCCGAAATTATATGATTCTTTGATTGTAAGCTCATTCATTACAACATAAGGACATTTCCAGGGACAAATGTTATTATCACTAAAGTCATGGATCGAAACATCCTCGAGTCCACACATAAATGCATGTTTATCATCATAGGAATTATTTCATAGAGTGAGAACTTGTTTTGGTAGATTAAAAAGGTAGAATTGAACAAAAGTACAAATGAAATCATTCACCACATACCTTTGTCGATTATTTCCTTGTTGATGTCTTCGTTTGATCTCCAGTCTTAAATCTCCGACGGTGTTCGGTGATTTCTGATACTCAACTATACACTTCTAATCCTAGTCCAAAACTGGACTTAAGTAGACTAGAAATCAAGATATTTTACAACAAGATTGAGATAACAAAACTTGCGAGTTCGACCGGATAGTTCTCTAATAGCTAGTTCTTTAGCGGTGTTGTTACAGTTTGGTGTTCATATCTGGACTAGGTCCCGAGATTTTTCTGCAGGTGCAGTTTTCCCCCGTTAAGAAAATTTCTGGTGTCTTGTGTTTTGCCTTTTCCGTATTATATTGTTTTGTCTTTATAATATGAATAGCATAAGTAGTACTTAATCAATCTAGTTAGTTTAAGTCCTTATTAATTTAGATAAAAAAAACAAGGCATGTTGAATTCGTATCTTGAAAGATAGATTTCAAGTTTCATATTTTTTTAGAATACGGATCCTCTTGATTTGGATATGACTAGATTGAACTTGGATATTTATTTTTGATATCATCCAAGAACTCTTCGACACAATCAGTTTCACGGATTTTTAAGTCTAAATATTATGATTATGTAAGAGAAAGAGAAAAACCTTATATACACATATTGTTCAAGGATATTTTCTTTAGATATACTTGTAATTGCATTAGGTTTTGTCCATCATGTTTCCAAATGAAAAAGTTGGTAGTGTACTTCGTATCATCTCCTTTTCACAATATTCACAAAAACAAATGTCGAGAAACCGAGGTTACTTTCATCTCGAACCAGCATGTTTTCGTAAAATTCAATTCCATTAAATATCCTACTTTAGATAACTTAGGTTGAATAATTTACTCATACATCTTCAAATTAGTGTGATTGATAACAATAACACGATTATATAATCAGTATACGATAATAGACAGTCACACACCACAAAAAAGATTACGTGGTTCACCTACCTTTTGTAGGATACATCCATGGCCAAAACCACCTCGAGAATCTTTCAGTATCATAACAAGTTATTACATCGATACACATCATATAATCAACTAGTTACATAACCCACTAAAAATAAAATCCTTAGAAACAACAAGACATATTATGATGAGTTTACCTCTTCCTTTGTTCTTCTTCCATAAACCTCCACCACCATGGTTTCTTCAACTTTAGATAATAACCATGACAAACATCATGAATTCTATCTTCTCCCATATGAATCCTAGATTAATCCCATACTTGTTTCTTTCTACAAGCCACTCTTCTCACCTAGATTTTCCCCATCACCAACCATTGTAGGACACAACGATTGTGACGCTCACCCCTTGTCAAGAGGATTGCAGAGAGGATGACTACTACTCACCATATATAGTAGATACATCCTTGCTTCCCAAGTCTTACAGAACTTTTGAATATAACCTTAGGCGTTAGTTAGGGAACTAAACTTAAAAACCACATAATTTAGGAAACACCCCATTACAGAGAATTTTGTAACCATCTTCATAGAACAAAAGAGTGCAAATGATTCATAATCATATTAAATGCCTTAAATCCAATTCTCAGAATTTTCTGTCAGATTCAAATTTTAGAGAACCTAATCACCAACCTATTTGTTATGCATGTTGGTTAATATATATCGCACTACTCTTGTAGCCTTATGCAACTGAATCTTCATAAGTCGAGCATCTGCTTGTAGATTGATTGGACCTGGGTGAAACCAAATCCACATATTTCACCGATCGTTCACCCATAGTTGATGGAACCGATCAGCTTGACTCATAGAGATACAATGTCTCAAAACTCGACTTCATTAGCCAATTTTTATTTTGCAACCCTATAAATAAAGAACATAAATTGCGAAATAACCATGATCATAGGGGGTATCTCACAGTTCTTCGAATCAGTTGTACGTCCATGGGTCCGTGGATAATCCAAAAAAAAAAAAAAAAAATCTCATGTGGTCTAAAATATGTTTCGTGATTCCACTGAAGTTGGGTAACCTCAATATAATATTACCTTAAAGTTTAGGCAGAAGTGTGAATGATAAATAAAAATATTACCAACACACTATATTTTTCTCTCACCTATTTTCGCTCCTTCCACGGAGGAAAAAAATCCCCCAACGACGGAAATAGATCTTGTTCAGATTTGGTCCTTTTTTGGTCGGATTTGAGTAGGGTTTTCGTTTCTCTTACTTGCTTTCATCTAGTTCTTTGATTTATCTAGGTTTTCTTATGGTTTTATTTTACTGTTTGGTAGAGCGGTTTATCTCGGATTTAATAGTCATTCTTTGTTACTATCAGTTTTGAGATCACTAGAGATGCTTTCAAACGATTAGATTTTCATCATTTTAGTCTCCGGCGACAAAATCTTCATCTTTGAATTATTCGGCGACGAAAAATTCATTGGAATATTCATCGATAGTATTCTTGAGGATGTGATAGGTTGGGAAACCTAAAATAATAAACTGAAAGTGCACAATGTCTAACTAGTAGACAATGGCAAGTACATGTCATTCCCACAAGGAGTGTGAAAATACTACTACTAACTAATATCAAAAATAAATAAACTAGTATTTCAGAATTTCACGAAACTAATATAACAAAATGATAAAAGATGTAACCAAGATTATGAAGATGTTAAGGATTTGAGAATCCGTTGTAGGTAAATTATTTGTATTCAATCACACAGATTAACTCATATAAAATAGCAAACCTAACTACTAGCACACGAAAGATATTTCGTTAAGAATCATCGACAAGAATTATCGTTACGGCAGTGTGTTCTCACCTTAAACTATAATTCCAAAGCACTAAATATACATGGTATAAATAGTCAAGAGATATTCATAAATCCGTTATTGAGAAGGTCCAATGAGTTCATCTACTAATCCAACAATGAACTAAATGTTAGAGCACTTCTTGGTCGAACTCGCAATCGTTGCTATCTCAAGCTTGTTTTCAAGTTTAGTTGCAAAAACTTTAAGTATTGGTTTCTAGTCTACTTAAAGCTAAATCTCGGATTAAGTTAGAAAGTGTAGTTGGGCTTTAGACTTCACGAAGTTCATCGATTGAAAACGGAGAATTACTAAGGGGAGCTTGTGGAACTTCATCAACAAAAGGTATGTGGAGACTTGAATCTATCACTCAAAAGTCTATCTACTTTATCTCCTATTTGATACAAAAGTCATATAGCTATATAGACTTCAATTATACACATTTGATATTTCGAGCTGAGTTTAACTCGCTTACAAATTTCTCGAAATATGTGTTGGTAAGCTTTCTCTTTAACCAAGTTCATCTTATATTCTTGACGAAAGTCAAAATATGATCATGTGACAATCGCCTTATAACATCTTACATGATTTGTGTGAGACACTCATTTGATGTGGACTCGGAATGTTTCGTATTGATCATTCGATCACTTGAAAATTTCTTTGAAGCTAATAATTTATGTGAGACAGCTATTGTCGTCTCCCCAAAATGTTTCAATGGTTGAAATGAGAGTTTAGAACAATTGAAATGAGAGTTTAGAACAATTGGATATAAACATAGAAATGGTATGCATACCCGTATGCTTACTTGTTGGTTTAGTGAAGTCCGGGAACCTTGTACGCAAACCGGTACGCGTACTTCTGGCGTCAAGGATACATAACAAATCAAGGAAGGCCCGGATTTTCTGATAAAATATTTTTGCGATTGGGTATTTATCTGAGGTTGGAAGGTATGTGTACCAGTTCATGTGAAGAAGATGACCTAGTTTGATAGCTATTCACTTTTGGTCTTGGTCTAAACCCAAACTCAATCCATCACACAGCCACTAAGGTATGCGTACCCATTTGCATACCTAGTGGATAATGTTCTAAAATCGGTTTTTCCACGAACTAATACATTTATATAAAATGAGAGTTTAGAACAATTGGATATAAACATAGTATGCGTACTTGCATATATGTAATCCAAGTCCGAGAACTATGGTATGCATACCCGTATGCTTACTTGTTGGTTTAGTGAAGTCCGGGAACCTTGTACGCAAACCGGTACGCGTCGGCGTAAGGTTTAGTTTTTATTGTCATTCGGATTTTCTCAATGAGGTTGGAAGGTATGTGTACCAGTTCATGTAACTTGTTGTGTTTGTTTTCTTGTAAACCCAAACATTGCACAAGGATCTTCAGTCCGGCCACTAAGGTATGCGTACCCATTTGCATACCTAGTGGATAATGTTCTAAAATCGGTTTTTCCACGAACTAATACATTTATATAATATGGAGTGCAATCTTTTGCAAGTTGTGGCAATAATGTTCATTACTTGATTCGTGTGAGTCAAAATCTATTTTGTTACAATTGAATATGGTTGATATGAAAGTGTTCATATGGATAACTTCGATTAACTATTGTTGAGCCAATAAGGTGTACACGTTTTGGTACGGTTACCCATATCTAACTGAAGTCACTTTTCATTTGTGTGTAACAAGCTAAGTTCGATCTAACGGTTGTAAGATATTAGCTTGAATCTAATCAGGTTTTCATTTAACGGTGAATATTGAATGCTTTGTTACCAAGGTAACATTGATTGCAATCCCTGACTTGAAGACTATATAAATGAGAACTCTAGCAACTGTGAAACCTAATCCCCACACCTCATGTGTGATACTAGTTGCGACTAGTGTTAATTCTTCTTTAACCTTAGGTTTTTCACGAAACCCTATAGGTTAACAACTTGAAGACATCATTGGGATTGTGAAGCTAGACCCAACTATTGTTTTTGTAGTTGCATGTTCTGATCTTGCTGTTTTCTATCGTGATTAAGTATTATATTCTCTAAGATTTGCTCGAGATTTAATCTCTGATAGGCAAGATAAAAGTAGTCACAAACATCTTCGTCTCATCGTTTGTGATTCCACAATATCTTGTTTCGCTACCATACGATTAAGATTATTTTGAGATAATTGATATTACTAGGCTGTTCTTCAGGAATATAAGTCCGGTATATCAATTGGTTCATGTTCACCTTGATTTATCAAAAGACGAAACAAAACTCATAGGTTTATCTTTAGGAGACATATTTATCTACACAATAGACTTTTCTGTGTGAGAAAGATTTGTTTATCAATTCTTCGACTTTGGGTCATAGCAATTCTTAGTTGTGGGTGAGATCAGATAAGGGAATCAAGTGCGTAGAGTCCTGCTGGGATTCAGAGACGTAAGGAGCGTAATTGTACCTTGATCACACTACACCATTTTTCCCGAATCGCAACTAAAATTCGTAACGGCCAAGCAGCCGTTACAAATTTTCCTGTTACAAAAGACTGTTACAAACTAGTCGTAACAGGCAAGAGACGTTACGAAATTTTTTCCGGATTCGTAACAGGGTATAGCTGTTACGAATTGTAACATGCTAATTTTTTACGTGTGCTAATCACACGCTTGGTCCCACTAGAGCCGGTAACATGGGTTTATTGTGTGCGTGTCATTCAGCTGTGTGCCATTTTTTCCCACCCAACTTTGGTTGTGCTGGAGGATAATTCCTCCCCTGAAGAGATAAGGGATATTTCATCCAATACCATCGACTAAGCTCACCATTTCTCTTTTCCATTTATCTCTATCTTTTCTCTTTTCATCGCCTCCCCTGCAGAGATTAGGGTTTCACCAGTTTCGATCCGTTAATTCAATCATATGATAAATCGATCAAAGACACTAGAGATTAGAGTCTTAAAACAGCTGCAGAGATTAGGGTTTCACCAGTTTCGATCCGTTAATTCAATCATATGATAAATCGATCAAAGACACTAGAGATTAGAGTCTTACAACAGTTTCGATCTGTTATTTCAATTGTTAGTTTTTTCGACTTGGGGTTTTCATTAATCGTGTTAATTCAATCGTCTATTTTCTTTTCATTAGGGTTTTTCATTTTGGGTTTTTTTTTTTGATCTGATAAATCTAATATGATTTCTTTTTCTGATATCATTTGAGAATTTTATCTGTTGAAGAACTTGAGAGGTATTTATTTCATCATCTGTTTAATCAAATTTTAGGGTTTGAAAGATATATGGTTTGAAGGATATATACTAATCTGATTTTCTGATTTCATTTTAGGGTTCGAAAGATTGAAGAACTTTGAAGAACTAAAGTTGAAGGTATATGAATTGATTTTTTTTAATTTTAATTTGTTTAATTTCTATTTTAGGGTTTCAGTTAGTATGAATTGCTTTGTTTAATTTCATAGAGATGACGTTGGGGTTTGGAAATTGATTGAAAGTTTAATTTTGTAATAGGTAAGATAAAATCAAAGACTGGGTTTGGTGGTTGAGAGGTGAATCGATGTTTTGAACTTTGATTAGAGACAAGGAATTGGAAATTATTTTCTGGTTATGAGTATAGATGATGGTGATTAAGATGAAATTGATGGTTAGTGGTTGAAGTGATGATTCAGAAGTTCAATTGAGGCATAAAAAGGAATCAATATCAACTACTTCAATCTAGCTAGGAATTTGATTTAAGGTAAACTTTCTTTACCTTATAAAAGCATGTTATGTTCTGTGAATTGTGATTGTGTTTATCATTGATCTGTGCATTATTGAACTTCGGTCTACTAGTGATTCACTTGATAAAGGGAGACAAGTAAGGCTATTCAAGAGGAATCTAAAGGTGCTTCCAAGAGCTTCTGCATGTATCCAAATGAAATTTACTTAACCTTTGGAGATGGCATTACGATATTACTAAATTGAGAAATATGAAGCTATTTAAGAGTAAGCGAAGACCGTTTCCAATATCTTAATTCAGGTATCACAAATTATTACTTTTAATTTCCGAACTATTTTTTCATATATCTTCAACGAGTCACAGATTTTCTTTGAGAACCCAAACAATATAACTCTTGCCCAATAAGAAACAATTGTCCCTCAAATTGGGACATGATATTACATCTTAAGCCAGATAGGAGGTTACATTCTTTCGAATATTCTTTTAATCAATTGGATATTTACAACCTTGGTGACTGTCCCTTTGTTATAAACTGGACAAAAGTTACAATTAGTGTTTGCTGGAATATATGGAAATGAAGATGTTCTATACTTCTTGACAGTGAGAAATTGGATCTTGATAAAGTTATTAAGGATACTAGATATTTTTTATTTTCTTATGATAAAACAAGCCCTGATACCTCAAAAGATCAGAAGCTAAGCAATATGACCACATTCTTTTCTTGGATGTCTTTTTTCATATTATAAGAATTGTACTAGACTAATTTGGATTTCTCATACAGGACTGATCAGAGTTGCGAAGTCTAATTTTGGAGTGTCTTCAAATCCTATCGCAGCTGAAGCTAAATCTATGGTTGAATATTTGCGCTCAAAACCTCTAGTTTATCGGAGTTATTTTTGTCAGGTATTGCAAACTTCTGGTTGATTTTGTAATTGGGATTTCTAGTTCCACTAGTTGGAGAAGTCGTATCTTTTTTCGGAGTGTTAGTAGTTGATCTTTATTGTCTTTGTAAAAAGTAACTTTAATCATCTAGCAGACGAGTGGTTGTTGGTAAGATCCCTCTTTTTTTGCGGATTCATGGAACTAGGCTATACTTGGATAGTCTATGTACTAATTTATGTGGAGTTTTATATAAGAGGTAGGTTATTGTAATGGTTTCACCTATGTTAAACTAGTGACTCAATTTGCTGGTATAAAAGGTCTAATAACTGTCACTACTACTAGTACTGGTGGCTAGTATTTCTGTGATGGTTTTGGTTTTGATTCTAAGGTTATAGTCATCTTTACCACTACTGCTAGAACTACTACTAAAATAGCCACTAGTAACTCTCAGTAAAATAAAAACAGGTGTTTGTCTGCATGGTCACTACTACAATGGGAATTAACTTATGGAGAAAATAGTTACTAAAATAGTTACCAGCTTCTTCTTCCCCTTTGAAGAATTTGTTGCTTGCGGTCAATAGACAATGCAGCTACTAATATTCTCAAGCATGTATTTAACCTATTTACTGTTAGGTGTTTTTTTTTTTTTGGAAATGATTCTTGACTTGAGTATTATCTGCTGAAAATAGGTGGATAAAGCTCTCTGGAACCGATATTTTTCCAGGAGATGTTGTCTCTGTTGTTTTCAAGAGTTTCAAGGCGTTGTTGGATTGGGTGACAGTGTTGTTTTGTGAAATTGGTAATTCTTCCTTTTATCTCTGTTTTTCTTATTTTATCTATGGACTTCTTTTTCTGTGTATTTTTCATAAAATGCTTGCTATCAATTTCGATCATGAGCTTGAACTTGGTGGGGGTAAGCTTGTAGTTGAGTTTAAGGAGAAGTAAAAGTTTTGGTGCATACTTTGCAGGTCCAATATGATGAGCTCGAAGCGAAGTTTTTTGAGGAGAAGGCTGCTCTTGAAGCTAAATAACAGAAGCTTTATGAAACACCTTTCCCCAAGGTATTTTTTTTGTTCTTTTATTTAGCAAGTTTGAATTCATATATAAATTTGTGTCTCCCTTATTGGTTTCCTATAGAGTTTGTGGTCACCATAGGCCTAAATTCCAAGATATGGATCTTTTCTGTTACTGCTTAGGTGGAATTCATACCTTGGTAAGCTTTAGGATCCTAACCCATATAGAAAATTGTCCGTCGCCCATAAACCTGTAATTCTCTTGGGAATGTTTAGTGGCAATGAACTTGTGTACCTGCTAGATTACTGGGTAGGTACTTAACTTGTATATTTTATAGATTCCATGTTTCTTACAGGACTTTGGTTTGTTACGCGTGCGAGAGATCTTATGTTCTTTGGTTTGTTTTATGACCAATAGCAATGATGTCCTAGATCAGTGGTTGCAGTTTCAGTTGAAGCTCTTAATGACTACATCATGGGCTTGTTCTTTATTACAAAACCATTGTAAGTATTTCTCATTGTTCTTTTCCCCAATTTATATTTTTTGTGTAGTTTCATCCATTTTGTATGCTTTTAACATAGGTTGGTATATATACTTATGAGGATTAAACTTAGCAGATACTTTTCATCTACAACTTTATGTATGGATTTCTGACGAGATGTCTTAAAATTTGCAGCTTCAAGTTGGTCAAGTTGTTGTTGTGTTTGAAGGCTTACTCCAAATTTTTTTATTCATGTCCTTAGCTGGCATAACAGCCTCGGTATGTATAATAAAAATTCTGAAAAACCATAGATGAGATAATTATCATAGCTTATCGATTCAATTGATTGAAGCTGCATGTTTTGAGTAACTTTCTACAGTATCTACTTATAATGATTTTCAAGTGAGAATCAAATGAACTTAGGAACTGAAGTAGGTTTCTATGTATTCCCTAATGTAGTAGGTTTCTACGAAATGGAATGAACTTAGGAACTTAAGTAGGTTTCTAAGAAATGAGCAAGAACTTAATGTAGTATGATCCTCCACTTCTCTTACTTGCAGCAATAACCTCATAACTTAAGGCTGATTTTTCTACGCATACTTCCATCTAAGTATATATTTTTTGTGTTTGCAGTTTCATTGGATGATGCTCTGCTACGACAAGTTTGGAGCAAAAAGGTCGGAGAACAAGGCAGACATTAGGTTGCAGTAAGTTTCTATGTACATTATAAGTTAGATGAATTTGTGAACATAGGAATTTCTATGAACTGTTAGTATATATTCCCCTAGTATTTGTATTTGATACTTAACAAATAAAATTTGATTCTTAGAAGAATTTAAGTTCTTTTTTGTATGAATCCTTTGGATGAATCTATTTGAATGTGATAAGAATTGATTGAATGGAAATGAATTTGATTGAAGAAAATATTGTTGATTGTGAAGGATAAACGAAAGGTGTATGCAGGTGGTTATTTGAAATTCCGGCGTATTCTGGGAGAGAATGAACTGCCGGTCTACCTTGACCTGGTCAAAATTGGTCATTGCTGACTGATTTTGACATGGTCAAGGTTGACCGGTAGTAAATTTTTTACAGTTACAAAAAAAATCGTAACGGCTTCAACTTGTTACAACGTCCTGTTACTAAATAAATTCGTAACGGCTCGCGCATGTTACGACAGTGCCACGTAGTAACGGATCTTCGCCGTTACAAGGGCTGTTACAAAAAAAATTCGTAACGGCTGCTGGGCCGTTGCGAAAAAATTGTAGCACCCCTTTTCGTAACCGCCAGAAACCGTTACAATCCCGATTCGTAACACTCAATAACCGTTTCGAATCGGAAAAAATGGTGTAGTGTCAGTGTGAGATTGGTTAGGTCTCAACTACATTCCAGTCCGAAGTTACCTTGGAGTAGACTAGTGTCTATAGCTGCTTAATACAGTATGGTTTTTAAATCTAGACTAGGTCCCGGGGTTTTTCTGCATTTGCGGTTTCCTCGTTAACAAAATTTATGGTGTTTGTGTTATAAATAAAATTGAAATATCACAGGTTGTGCGTAAGTTCAATTGGGAAACCAACCTTTGGTTGTTGATTAAATTGATTGATACTTGGATATTAGTTTTTGATACCGTCCAAGTTATTTCTTATATTCAATAGTGCTCGTTAATTCCTATTTGTTTGATTGCGGATTGAATTGAGAAATAGAGACATAACTCTTTGATATACTTTTCTCAAGATTGAGTCTGACTATCTAGTTGATTCTCTTGAAAGTATATTGGAGTTAATCCATACAGATTGCTAGGAGAAATATTGAGTGTGGTTGTTATACCCCCGTTTTTTCAATTAGTATCAGAGCATAAAAACACGCTATGACATTATAAGTTTGTGTTTGAAGCAATTCGATTTTTATGGAAGAGTCTATCTCTAATAACGTACTAGTTCATAAATTACCAGATGATTTTCAAAGCTTGGATTCACCTGAGGGAACTATCACATCTACGTCAGTATCTAAACATTTTTTTTTAATATAGAACCTGTTGAAGTCTGGAAAACACGCCTAGAAGAACAGTTGGATGAACTTTCTGATGAAGGTGATTCAGATATTGATAAAGATGTTGATGATGAAGTCTCAGAGTATGTTAAGATTTTGAATTTGTTGGGAAAGAAAAATATGACAACTTCTCATGTCACACCTTTTCTGACTAATTTCCGTCGTACAAATAAGAAATTGAGAAGATGTTACACATGTGTTTATGTTTCGGATCGTTTTAATAAATCGATCCTCAAGGATTCTGAGGAAAACCTACGTATGAAGTCACTTGAATGTGATAATCTTTCCTAAAAGTACTTTGTGTTGAAAGAAAGACTTGCAGAAGATGAAGCTGAAGCTGGAGTAAGATACGACTCTTAACAAAAATGTCTTAATGACAGAGAAAGTGCTTATCTCGCTAGAGAAAAACGCCTTGAGGCTGATTTAGCTGTTTCTCATGATAAAATCAAGATGTTGGAAGATGACTTGAAAAATTTCAACACTAGTTCAAGCAAATTAACCACTATGCTAGGATGAATTAAATATCATCGTGATACACGAGGATTGGGCTATAAGGGAATAAATGCTCCAAGTATTAGCAAAAAGGTAAAATTTATCAAGGCTAGTGATTCTTCTCAACAAAAGGTTTCCACCGATGGAAAAAGTGAAATACCTTCACCGGCAGTTAATGTTCGAAAGAGAAAAGTATATCAACCTCCAAAGTTAGCACACGCGGATCGAGGTAAGAACATTCTTTATGTTTGCCACTATTGCGGAAATAAAGGTCACCTGGAAAGGGGATGTTGTTTCCGTATAAGGAATGAGAAAATTCATGATGTTCTTGTTTGGGCATCACAAGAAGTTGTGAAACCATGATCATATGTTAATACTAATCCCCTTAACGTTACAGGTTGTAATTGTCCAACCTATATGCAAAGGAATCATTGTTGTGATAAACCTAGATTTGACTATAAACGTCATACAAATCCTTTTCACAATCATAATGGTTATAAAAAGGATAACTTCGTAAAGACTAAGACAAGATCTGGTGCTCCTAATTAGAGAAAGACTAACTTGCAAAATAATAGTCAATCTAATTATCTACCGAGAAATCAAGAAGAAAGTAATTGGAATAAGGTTCATATTGTTCCTAAACGCACTAAGAAGGTACCAAAGAAAGGAAATGATGCTTTGAGCGTGAAAAGGAATGATCTCCAAGAAAATTCCATGACTATGGCGAAGGCAGTATCCATGATGTTGGAAATTAAAAGGTTCTTTGGAAAAATGGATTTGGATGTGAAAGGTTCTAAAAGTGATCTCACTCATGATAATCCAAAAGTGAAATAGAATAAGCCAAAAACTATAGATTGTGAAAAATCTATAGTTACGGAAAAGTCTGTTTCAATCACTTGCGGTGAGCAAGAAACTTTTCACCTCAACACAACTTGATTGTGTTATAAGTGCCTCATCACCAAGGAATGCCCTGTTAGGTATACGGTGAGGGAAGCACGAGAATTGGGGTGCACATATTGTGTTAGGTATGATATTGAATATTTGGTAAAGCCGTAGGATTCACGACAGGATTCTTTTAAAAATTTATTTCTGTAAACTTGAGCAAGATTTGTGTTTTTATTTATTTTCTTAGAGTTTTTATAATAATCCATTTTCGTTCATTTCTACCTAACTTGATTTTTGTTTAAGGTTCTTAAATGTTTAGGTTTGAAAATAGTAGTTCGGGATGTTTGGACTTCATGGCACTCATTACAAGTATGCAAACCATCATTTAAAATCAAAATCCAGGGATTTTATTTCGCAAACCCGTTTGCATACTTCTCTAGGGAACGAAAATTCGTTTGCAAACAGGCATGCATACTGGCATGTAGACGTCGATATTCGTAAACTTGTTTTGGACGTAACTTCTTCGTTCGAACTCCGAATGACCTCATTATTTTTTCATTTTCTTCCTCTTTTAATTATTTTCAAAATAATGATCAGAATTCCTGAATTTGGATGATTTAAGATTGGTATTCGTCCCTTCTCTTGCTTTTGAGTGTTTTGCTCCGTTTCGTCGCACTTGTTCCACTTCTGCTGGACTTGGGTGCTTAGATTCTTGGAGTAATACTCATATAAGCTCATTTATAGATTTTAAAAGAATGTTGTAGGTGAATCACAAAGAAGGAAGTTCAAGAATGGGCAGTAGTACGCATTGCTATGGGATTCTTGAATGTTCACAATCATTTTATGTGAAATATGGTGCATGGTCGTTAATGACTTTGTATGTTCTTCTTTGTTAAGAAAAACTTTTTATATTCCTTTGGTAGCTATTCTTGGTATAAATCCGTGCGGAAAAGATTGATTCTACCCTCTAAGGTCAAATCATCTTATATGTGCATTACGGGTTTGTCTTGATGTCTAGGAAACTTCTCATGAGAATTTATTCTTGTGTTTTAAGAATCATAACTAGGGTTTGGAATAGATATTATTGTGAGTACACATAGCCATTTACAACGATTTTCATCTTGCAATGTTTTTAATTAATTTATTTAAATTCTAAAGCTTATTTGGAAAATGATTTTGCAGTATTAATATTTATGGTTTTATACATTGCAACTTGTTATGGGATACGTGTGTTTATGTCCATGAACTATGATTGTACCATATATGTCAAAAGTTAAGTCTTTTATATGTCATTATGCAAATATTGATAAAAGATTGAATGAACTTTTGACAACAAAAGTTAAGCCTATTATGTCATTATGCAAATATTGATGGAATATGAAAATATTGATGAAAATAGAATGAATCTTTGAATATTCCGCAGTATTGGTCGTTCCTTGATCCAAATATTTGTATAAATATTGTGTGGCTCCGTAAGTTTTCTTATATTGATCATTTTCGATTTTTATCATGGGTTTTCTTGTGGTTAATTTAATTGAGTATTTTGGGTATAAATTCATGTTTCATGTGATTTGTTAATGTCCAAAGAAATCCTTCTTTTCTCGTGAAAGTAAGGTCGCTAATGTTGTTCTTTCGGGAATGACATTTTATGGGGGAGAGTTCTTAATTTAACTTGTGCTTAATTTCCAAATTCTTATGGGGAGTGCGGTTGTGGAATATTGCAGGAGTTCTCTTATATCTTTATTAACTCCTTGATGAATGCATTTAGCTTCGGTTATATGATTGCATCTAAACAAATTTGATATGTTGTTTTATTTTGTTCACGAAGTATCTCTATGGAAATTTGATTAGGATCCCACTAGTTTTCGTACCTTTGCCAATTTTTATTGACAAAAATGCGGAGAATTAATATGTAGTTCACACTACAAATACATATGGTTTAAGGATCATTATGTAAGGGGAGTGGTTTTCATGTGAGATGAAGTATTGACCAAGGGGGAGTGATACATATCACCATAGTATTGTTGTCAAAGTTGTGATACAATTGGACTTTGATGTTGTGTAATAATACTATGCCACTGTATAACAATGATCGAGAGCAAATGGTTTCTCATTTTTATAGCTACATATCTTCAACAACATTGATGATGAGTTGAACACGTTCAGAATCACTGGAGTACTTGGAAGTGACGAAGATTTCGAGTAATGTTGAAGAACCAAGGAAATCAAGAATTTGGATTGATATCTACAAAGTTTATTTATTTTGTATTCCATATGTATTGATAGTTTTGTTAGAGCAATTGACAAGCACTGCTCGGTCGAACTCGCAAGCGTCGCTATCTTAAACTTGTTATCAAGTTTAGTTGCCAAAACTATAATTCTTGATTTATAGACTACTTATAGCTAAGTATAAGATTAGGATAAAAAGTGTAGTTGAGCTTTTGACTTAACGGCGTTCATCTATTGAAGACGAATAACTACTAAGGGGAGCTTTTGGAACTTTATCAACAAAAGGTATGTGGAGACTAAAACTCATCTATCACTCAAAAGTCTATCTACTCTATCTCCTATTTGTGAAAAAAGTTGTATAGCTATATATACTTCAATTATACACATTTGATATTTCGAGCTGAGTTTAACTCGCTTACATATTTATTGAAATATGTGTTGGTAAGCTTTCGCTTTAACCAAGTTCATCTTATATTCTTGACGAAATTCAAAAGATGATCATGTGAAAATGGCCTTGTAACATCTTACATTATTTTTGTGAGACAGTTATTTGATGTAGACTCAGAATATTTCGTATTGATAATTCGTTCACTTGAAAATTGCTTTGAAGCTAATAGTTTGTGTGAGACAGCTATTGTCTTCTTCCAAGAATGTTTCAATAGTTGAAATGAGAGTTTAGAACAATTGGATATAAGAATAGTATGCGTACTTTCATATATGTAATCCAAGTCCGGGAACCATGGTACACATACCCGTATGTGTACTAGTTGGTTTAGTGAAGTCCGGGAACCTTGTACGGAAACCGGTACGCAAACTTGCGTAAGGTTCAGGTCCGAGATTTTTTGCTGAGGTTGGAAGGTATGCGTACCCATTTGCATACCTAGTGGATAATGTTTTAAAATCGGTTTGTCCGTGAACTAATACATTTATATAATAAGGAATGCAATCTTTTGCAAACCGTGGCTATAATGTTCATGACTTGATTCGTGTGAATCAAAATCGATTTTGTTTCAACTGTGTCTTGTATACTTCTACGAGAATATAAACAATTGAACAACTGTAAAACTAGTTTCATTTGAGTCATTTGAACTAGTTATGGTTAAGATGAATATGGTTGATATGAAAGTGTTCATATGGATAACTTCGGTTAACTATTGTTGAGCCAACAAGGTGCACACGTTTAGGTACGGTTACCCATATCTAAATGAATTCACTTTTCATTTTCGTGTAACAAGCTAAGTTTGATATAACGGTTGAAAGATATTAGCTTGAGTCTAATCAGGTTTTCATCTAACGGTGAATATTGAATGCTTTGTTACCAAGGTAACATTGATTGCAAACCCTGATTTGAAGACTATATAAAGGAGAACTCTAGCAACTGGGAAACCTAATCCCCACACCTCATGTGTAATACTATTTGCAACTAGAGTCGATTCTCCTTTAACCTTAGGTTTTTCACGAAACCCTATAGGTTAACGACTTGAAGACTTAATTGGGATTATGAAGCCAGACCCAAATATTTCCTCTGTATTTGCGTGTTTTGATGTTGTTGTTTTCTATCGTGATTGAGTATTATCTTCTCTAAGATTTTCTCGGGATTTAATCTATGATATGCAAGATAACAAGTATCCCCAAACATCTTCGTCTCATCATTTGTGATTCCACAATATCTTGTTTCGCTACCATATGATTAAGATTATTTTCAAGTGATTGATATTACCAGGTTGTTCTTCGGGAATATAAGTCTGGTATATGAATTGGTTCCTGTTCACCTTGATTTATCAAAAGACGGAACAAAACTCATAGGTTTATCTGTGGGAGACAGATTTATCCATACAATAGACTTTTCTATGTAAGACAGATTTGTTTATCAAGTCTTCGACTTTGTGTCGTAGCAACTCTTAGTTGTGGGTGAGATCAACTAAGGGAATCAAGTGCATAGAGTCCTACTGGGATTCAGAGACGTAAGGAGCGCAATTGTAACTTGATCAGTGTGAGATTGGTTAGGGCTCAACTACATTCCAGTAGAAGTTAACTTGGAGTATGCTAGTGTCTGTAGCCGCTTAATACAATGTGGTGTTTCAAACTGGACTAGGTCCCGGGTTTTTATGCATTTGCGGTTTCCTCATTAACAAAATTTCTGATCTGTGTTATTTCTTTTCTCATTATATTTATTTATATATAATTGAAATATCACAAGTTGTGCATAAGTTCAATCAATTGGGATTCCAAACTTTGGCTGTTGATTAAATTGATTGACACTTGGATATTGATTTTTGATACTTCCAAGTTATTTCTTATATTCAATCAGGCTCGCAAATTCCTATTTGTTTGATTGCGGATTGAATTGAGAAATAGAGATATAACTCTTTGATATACTTTTCTCAAGATTGAGTCTTACTGTCTAGTTGATTCTCTTGAAAGTATATATTGGAGTTAGTCTATACAAATTGCTAAGCGAAACATCGCTGCAAATGATATTTTTCTTCCTATTTAATCACTTATTTTCCGGGGTGACTTAATTCGTTTGTACTTTCTACAAAATCACTAAAATAATATTACTAGTCAAAATATCGAGTCCTAGATAATATAAATATGGGTATAAAATGTAGCACTTACGTGCTTATCAACACCCATACACTTATATTTTGCTAGTCCTCGAGCAAAACAAAGAATATATCTATTCCACATTTGGATAAATATCCGCTCAACAGTTGGATATGGAGTAACATCGAGAGAGACTTGCTGAATAGTTGATCATATGCAAAATCTCAAGACTCGCTCAACAGCTCGTCATAACCTTTTTTTTTTAATTTTTTTTTTAATTAGACCCGCTCAACAGCTGATCATAACATGGAAAAAAATACCATACAATAGACCCGCACAACAGCTAGTCATAGTATATATTATGCAAAAAAATAAATAAAAAACTTTTTTAGGAGCCGCTCAACAGTTGGTCACAATATGTAATTTTTTCTTTTTTGAAGACCCGCTCAACAACTAGTCATTTTTATTTTATTTTTGGTATCAAAATTCCTAACGAAAATGTCACTCTCCCACACTTGAACATTACATTATCTGTAATGATAGATATGAATTCAATTATCTGGCAATGGCTTTCCCAAAATCCATAAACAAATTAAATAAAATCTCTGGCTAATTGTGGATGGGGAAAAACGATCTGCTGGTTTTTAAGGGATTGAGGAGACGACCGTGCGGAGGAGGTTCCTCGAACCAGGCAAAAAGATAATCCTCACACAGATGCACCGCTGCAAAGGGGGTGCTTAGATTCGAGAGATCAATCTGTAGTACTCCAGCCTAAATCGAGACAACGACCGTTCCAGAGTAAATTCGGTCACAAGAGAGGATGGGTTGATCTGTAGGATGGAAGCTGAGAAATGTGTGGAATCGACGGTGATTCAAGGATTGTGGGTGTGTGAATTCTGAATATGATAAGTTCTGAATGATTGAAGTTGAACGATTATAAAGAAATTTCTCAATTGATGAGTTTGATGATCTCGTGTCGAAGAGACGTGAGATTCTTACTCTGAGTATTCTGTGTCATTCTGTTTTTCTGATTCGATGGTTGTTCGATGATTCTCAATCTTGATTCAGGAACTTATTTATATTGCTGGAATTATAGATACCATGATCCCATGAAGTGTGACAGTTGATGGAATCAAGGAGTGGAGAGGTGGAAATCGTGTTCAAAACCAGTTGTCCAACGTGTAAAGACTTGGTCGACTTTCCACCCACTACCTCGTGAATTCCTTCAACTGATTGCACGACTTGCTCACATTCCATCGTGTGTTTGAACACATGTGTCGTAGACCGCCAGACAAAAACCCTAAGTGATATCCCCCCAAGTGACACAATTGATCGTCTCGTGGTTTGTTATTCAATTGATGACTTAGTGGTTTGATGGGACAATGAGTCCACGTGGTTGCTGAGTCGAACAAGATGTTCTGGAACCACCTGTGTCGTGAGACAGAGGTATAATTCTTATGATGAAGTGAGAAAGTATTGCTCATTCGATGGTTTGTTGAATATTGGTGGATTGTTGAACCGATATTCCTTAACTCGGGCAAATATTTATCATCTGAGCAAGTGTTACTCTCGTGATGACTTGTTGAATATTTGACCGTCTGAGCATGTCTTGCTCATGAATGATTGGCGGTGTGCCAATAATATTAATTAAAATGCTGGTCGTTAAACCTAGCATAATTAATAAGATTCATGACCATGAGATCGTCGTGGAATTATTAATTCATGACCATGAGGTCGTCGTAGAATTATTAATTCATGACCATGAGGTCATCGTAGAATTATTAATATTAATTCATGACCATGAGGTCGTCGTAAAATTATTAACATTAATTCATGACCATGAGGTCATCGTAGAATTATTAATATTAATTCATGACCATGAGGTCGTCGTAGAATTATTAATATTAATTCATGACCATGAGGTCATCATAGAATTATTAAGGTTAGAGTCTGGAAGCATGAACCTTGAACTCAGAAACCCTAATTTGATCGATTGATGATCAATTCATGGTCAGTAGTTTTAACCATGGGATGAACGAGGAGCGGCTACATGGGACCGTGGATCAACCATGTAGTGTCCATGTGCTCACGTGAGCAAATATGATGAATTCATCACGAAGAGTTCATGAATTATTGGTGAAAGAATGATTAAATGCTGGTTCAATCATTATTCAAAATGCTCGTCTAAGACTTAGGTGTCAAAACCTAATTAATTATGAGATAGTGATGGACCGACCATAGAGTCATGGAGCTGGCCCTGGGTTATCACGTGACCGTCTGATGGTCACTTCATGAAAAATCCAAAGTGTTTGGAAGTTTTGGACCTAATACGAGCAATTGTGCAAATTAGGTCAAAACTGTGAAAACCGATGAGACTGGCTTCCATGAGCCAAAGAGATAATCTTGGTCGGTCAAGATAACATGCTCGTGTCCCTAAGGTGTCCGCGTCTAACTCTTGAGAATTTTGATATTTTCTGGTGCACGTTTGAGCGACCATTTGAGAAAATATGACAAAATTAGGGTTTTCTGATAAAACCGTCAAAACTTCATCGAACGAAGGAAAATAATAAAAGTGAAGGAATTATGAAGTGTGGACCGGTCACAGTGATCACGTGACCAACTGTTGGTCGCTTGAGCAGTCTCCAAACCCTAATTAACGTCCTTTACTAGAATTGATGTATAATTCTCATACGGACTCGGATTTTGATGGTCCGCCCCTTCATTCCGTACGGAAAAGAATTTCCTATCTCCCATCGCGAGAGTTTTTAGGTTTTGAGCTCGTTCGGGAGATGAAAACACCCCGAAAGTAAAATTCAGGAAAGATTTAAGGAGCCGGTCCCACGATAAAACGAAGGAGTTTTATTAAAATCAAGAAGTTTCCATGAGACGAAGGAAACACCATGAGACGATGGAAAATATTTATAAAATAAGGAATTGTGAGACTGGGACGCCGGTGGTCAAGGCACGGTCGGCCAGTCATGACCACGGTCCCGTGGTGTCTCTTCCTTAGTTTTATATATTTTGATGATTTTATGAAGGATTCATGAATTTTGAGAAATTTGATAAATTTAGAGAGTTTTTCATGAATTGAAGGAGTTTCCATGAGTTCATGGTCTTTGAAAAATATTAAACAATAAAATTTGGTCGTGTGGGACCACGGAGGCGTGACCGACCGGTCATGGCCCAATCCCACAAATTTTAATAATTTTTTTTAAATAATTTTTTGGGTATTTTTGATGATTTGAAGGAATTTTGAGAAAAATACCATGAAATCAAGGAAAAATAAGATAATTAATAATAAAATAATTAAAACAGGGCGTGTGGGACCGGCTAGGGCATGGGGATAGTTATTGTGCCATTGAAGCCTCCACCATATGAAACCCTTAGAGTTACCTCGCCCTTGGGGATAGTTATTGTTCCATTGAAGCCGTATATGCGATACGTTGAGGGGACGAGCATGTCGTCTGATAATTTCATTCTTCTGAACGTGTCGTAGAATAAAACCTCGACTGAGCTTCCGCTATCCACCATAATCCTTCTTACTCCCCAATCTTCGATCAGTAAGGTGATGACCAATGGGTCACTGTGTGCTTGTCCATTTGCGGGGACATCCTTGGCCGAGAACGAAATGGGTTGCACCATCCAAGGTTCCATAGGTAGGGCCTTAGCTACGCTAAATATTTCCTTTCCCTCACGATCCCTTTTATGGATCCTAGAGGTGATTACTGATCCTAGGGTATAGTCTTGAATAGCCGAGTGTGAAATGGTGCTCACGAACTGAGTTGTTCTATTAATACGGACTTGATGAACCGGTGCATCGGGCGTTGCCGTCGGCTGTGGTTAATTTCAGACAAATTGCCTCAAATAACCATCTCGGATGAGATGTTGAACGATATCTTTTACTTCTCGGCAGTTGTTGGTGGAATGGCCCCTATACTGATGGTAGTGACAATACTCGGGGTGCTCCCTGGTCTCTTGGAAGTGAACTCCCCTCGACGCTGGGTAGTTGATATCGTTTCTCTTCTCGACTTCCTTGAATACCTCTTCCAAGGGAGCATTTAGGGGGGTATACGATCGGGCTTCCTGCCTTGGCTTCTTTCCTTTAGCGATCCACTCTCTCTTTTCACTGATTCTCGGGGGTGGATCCGATCTCTTTTCTGGTCGCCTAATAGGGTCGTCTGTAACCGTTTTAGCTTCAATACCCGCTTCAGCACTAGCTTCTTGTATTCCTCTATCTCTTGACTCATCCTGAATTTCTTCCAAAGCGATGTAATGCTCCTGCATTTTTCTCATTTCCTTTAAGGTTTTCGGCTTCTCGGAGAACATGGATATCCAGATGGGGTCCGATCTCCCTAGCGCGTTTTCAAACCCAAAGATGGCCTAATCTACCGGCACCTTCCCAATGTCGGTACATAGCTTCCTCCACCTATCGATCAGGGTTTTTAAGGGCTCCCTGAATCTTCGGGCGAGGGTAAACAACTTGTTCAATCTAGGCCGAGGTCGACTATTGTGCATGTAGGTCTTAAGGAAGGCTTCGACTAACATCTTATCCCCATTAATCGACCCAGGTGGAAGCGAATAGAACCAATCTCGTGCCTCGCCCTCCAGGCTGGCTGGGAAGAATTTACACATGACTACCGTGTTGTTCTTCCATTGGATTAGCGACATGGTGTACATCTTCAGATGCTCCATCGCATCTCCTGTTCCGTCGAACCTAGAAGGAAATATAGGTAAGGTACACTTTGGTGGTAACGACATATGTTCGAGTTCTTGGGAGAAGGGCGTCTTCTCAGCTTCGCTCATGATTTCTGCAAATTTGTTCTCTTCGCCTCCGCCCGAGAGCTCTTTGATTTTTTCCACCAATTCTTTGAATTTGGCTTCGGTTGCTCGTTCATGTCGCCCGTCTCTTCCTCTCCTATCCTCATCAGTGGACGAGTCCTCGGGTGGCCCATATCTTTGCGTGGGGGGTACCGGAGGCGATGGTGGCTGTCCTGATCGGCCGGACTGATTAGGGTTGCTCGGCCCTATCATAGGTGGCGCATGACCTGACCGGTCATGGTAGATCGATGTTCCTCGGCTGGACGAGCCTCTTGATCTGGTTCGCTGATTCCTCAACTGATAGTTCTCATATTCCAAAGCGAGGTTCCGTTGCTGGAGCTCTCTTAGTGTCGCTTCTTGTCTTCTTTGACTCTCCAAAATTTCCAATAATGTCGGGTCCGTGCTTTCATGACTAGAATGCCCATTTGGGTTGTGTGGCCGAGGCTGTACAGAAGGGGGTGGTAGGGGTATTATCGGACCGGTTATGTGGCCAGCCGTGTGAACAAGTGTTGGGCCGATATTGCTAGTTGTTCCTCGTCCCAGCTGAATCTGCCTGAGACGCTCTTGCTCTTTCGCTAGGGCTTCCTGGTACTCTACTTGCTGCCTCGCTCTTTGTCTCTGGGCTTGTGTTGCAAGCTCTACCTCATCGTCATCGGTGTCTGAAGATGTAAGCCCATCAACTTGTTCAACTCTTCTCTAATTTAAAATAACTTGGTCCAGGGGTAGGGTGTTATCGTCTCGCCCCAGATCGACCTCCTCATCGATAGTTGGCGTTCCTCGCGCAGCTTCATGAGATTCCTCGGGCGGTGGTTGTCGACTGTCTTATTGCCTCGGCCCAGTTACCCCTGCATGTATGCTGCTGCTAGTTACTGCACGATTCCTCAACATCCTTCTCGTTCATGAAGTTCTAGCCATCGGGTACTTCGCGTAGTCAGCCGAGTATCGCCCCAACCTACGCCAGCAAATACAAATAACACCTTACTTTGAACTGACTTTTGGAACATAAGTTCAAACAAAAGACCAAAAAGTTCGACTGACACCAAAATAACTACTACGCCTGCTCTTGCAGACACAAAGTTTCCTCCTATTACTTTGGTGGGTCCACCTATCTACCCTATTTTGGTCCTATGCTGAATCTGCGTCAGGTTTTTCTCATTCGTCCTTATCTCTCCGTACGACGTCGCTTTCAGTACCCGTCCTATGTATTTAACTCAATTTGTCCTTTGTTCTACATGCTCCAAATCATTGAACTTATGCACATGATGCTTAAATGGTACGTCACGCCACCCCAAGACTCAAACTAAGTTTGTAATGGCTCCACTTTCCCGAGACCTAATCATGACCTTTCCGACAACTTATGTTACACCGCCGGCAAAATCTCTAATCGGTTAGCATCTTAACACACTAGGAGATATCTAAATCGTGTACTCTTGGTAAATTTAAACGTTAAACTCCATTACGTAGCTAGAGAACGACTTGCTTGACGTCACAGATCACTCAACTATCGGAAACAAACAGTCGTCCTTTCAACAGATTCTTCATCTAGCTTCTAACCCGAACTGTTAGTCGCTGGTGAGCTTATGAAGATTCTTTGCTGATCGAACTATTGAAGGGCAAAGAAAATACGAGAACTGTTACTTTCGAAGACATTACAACTGTTCTAGCTTTACGTGCACAACAAATGACTCAAAGCAAACATTATTTCGGCCAACAGAGTTCATCGTAGCTTCAACCACAACACATTAGCGTGTATTTGGGAGCTTTTGATCATCTCTGAAGGTCTCCACGGCAAGGTATCCGGAGATCTTAGTCGTCTTCCCCTTAGTCAGCGCCAGAATGTAGATGCATTTTACTACCAACTACATCCAAAGGATAGAAAGCCTCTACTCAAGTTGAATGAAAGTAAACACTTAACAATGAACACAAGATATACATGGTTCGGTATGATTACCTACGTCCACGGGGATGAAAGGGTGAATCTTATTACTTCCAAGTGTTACAAAGGTGTTGCTCTTAGTCGGATTTCCTTACAAAGATAAACCTATTTCTCCTTGGTGAAGACTCGAATTTTTTCTCTCTCTCTCTCTCTCCAAATTAAAACCTACCTTTCTTGAATACAAGTCACTCTATTTATAAGAGAAGTTTCATACAACCAAGTTAGGGTGTTGGTCATGTTACATCCATTTTGCAGTTCTGTACTCGGGCCGACTCATGTCGTCTCTTATGTCCGACGTATCTTGATTCCTCCCCCGTATCTTGTCTGAGCCGACCTCTTCGGGTGTTCTCTTGACACGATGTCGCCTTGGCGATGGGCCGATGCATCACTTATTTTCTTATCCTTTTGACCGTTGCACCTCGTTTGACCCACCCTGTACCTTCTTGACAGCTTTTTCAGAGGTCTGGGTCAAGTTTTGTCCGACAGTTGTACGCCCGATCCACGTGGCACCTTAAATCTCGCGCCTGCTAGTCTTCACTCTATGCTTCACGTCCCTTCATTTTTAGGTGCGCCAAGGATTGAGATGTTTCCACCTGGATCTGTGGATAACTTACACCTACAATGAGTGTTAATATTACTTTTATTATGATTATTAGTGATCTTATTAATATTTATTATTATTAACACTAATGGTCGAACTATTATCTTAACTACTCTTACAACTTAATTTCATTTCTACTTTAATAGATTAATGGTTCTAATTACAAGAAAGGTACTCTATTAGTTTCTAAACAAAATTTGGGATCTAACAGTTCACTAATAGAAGCAAGTCTTCCTAACATGAATGGTAATCCATGCTTGTAGTTGGCCTGTCCAGGTTAGCATGACCCAACGATGGTTTCCTAGGAAAAAATACAACACAAACACACCAGAATTTCAAACCTCACTATTCTCCAGTGCTAGATTATCTAAGTATCTTCAATTGAGATTAGCTAATTTATGTTATCTATTGAAGTTTCTAACTTATACCACAATTAGTTTCAGTTTACAATTTTTACTTCACAGATATATATACACGCAAAACAAGAAAAAACCAATTAACATATTGAACAAATTAATCAATCAATTCAAAAATTATTTTAGTTCTTGATTGGTTTTAGTGATTAAGATTTATCTCACAAACCCAACCCAGTTCTAAACTAATCTAGTTCACTATCTGTCATTGTCTAATCCTATTGTTTCCCTTGTAAGATCTAATAGTGAACTCTGATACCAACTCTGTAGCGCCCCCTAAGCTAGTAGCTGATTAATCCAAAATATTAATTATAAAATGAGGCACTAACGATCTAAAACATCTATTTAAAACACTAAGAAATAAGTTCTAAACAAAGATTAACCCGAATCTAAATCCTCTCTGAAATAAATACAAGAACTCCTCTCAGATGATACATATTTAATAATGAGTTGATTTACAAATAGAATATACACACAAAATAAACATAGTGGAAGCTAACCAACTAACGAAACCAACTCCTCGAAAGCTTTCATCGCCACACACACATCTTGATCTGTCTCTGAAACTCTTTTGATGACAAGACTCGCCTACCTCAAGATCCATAATCCGCTGGTGCATTCTTTAGATCGATCGTTGTTAATAACGATTAACTTTTATCGATTCATCATCAACACCAACCTCTTCTTCACAATTAACGGAAACTAAATCTCTTTGATTAACTAAACAGCTTCAACAAAACACTCACATCAACTCAAGATCGCTTCATCGACTTGAAATCGATCGGAAGAATAAAAGAAGAAGAACAAACGAGAGGAAGAGAAAGAAATAAAAGATAATGAATTTTCTCTTCGACACATACAGGATAAAACCATATGGTTTTACTACGGCTCCCATGAAACGGATAAGGGGCAGCCAAGGCGGTTTAGATGTAAAAATAAAAACAAATGATTATTTGCCCTTCATAATAATCCAGTGATATCTTCTTCGTCCGGTATCTGAATGACATGTTCGAGCAGTCCATTCCACGTAACTTTCCGAGATCTATCTAGCGGTACTAGTTTCGTAACTAGATAATTTTTATATTAATTTCTATTAATCAACGTTCGTCTCTAATTAAGCGGTTCAATAACGGCTTAGTAGTCTCATGACTGGTCTAATAGCGTTGACGAGCTTGAGGGTCATTATAAGAGCATCCGTATATCGACCTGGATTCTCTTCACTTCCCACTCTTCTATCATTAATGTGATAACTAGAAGATCCTCATGTGATTTACCATTCATCGGGATATTTTTGGCTAAGAACATGATTGGCTGCATCATCCAATCCTCCATGGGCAAAGTCTTGGCTACGCTAAAGATTTCATTTCTTGACCAGTCCCTCTTGTGAATCCTTGTCATAACTCCTAAGACGAGATCCAGACCTTGTGGGGATGAATGTGAGATGGTGTTGCATAGAAATTGGGTACCCGGATCAATTATGACTTGATGTACTGGAGCATCGGGTACTAGAGAAACTTTCTTGACAAACTATCTCAAATAATCATCTCGAATGATATGTTGAACTATGTCTCTAACTTATCGGCAGTTGTAGGTTGAGTGTCCTCTGAACTGATGATAATTGTTAGATCACTACTGCTCAGTTGAACCCACTAGTGTTGGTATGTCAAGTTAGTTTTCAATTTTAGTTTCCAAAATGCATTCTTGATTTAGTATACTATATATAGTTTCGGACTACATTAGGTCTAAAAAGAGCTATTCTTAAAGGATGAAGATTGAGATTACAAGAAGACATTAACAAGGACTTTATCAACAAAGGTATGAGTTAATTGATTTCATTTGGATTCTTGTTCAATTCTACCTTTCTAATCTATCCAAACAAATGCTCACTTTATGGAACAATTCCTATGACGGTAAATGTACATTTATGTATATATACTTGAGGTTATTTGATTCATGACTTTGGTGACAATAACCTTTATCCTTGGAAAGGTTCTCATGTTATAGTGAATGAGCTTACGAATTCAACGAGCCAAGAATCACTCAATTCTAAGTTATAACGATAAAGTTATGAGCGATTTATTAAAGGTTCATTAGTAGGAAACAATCCATGGGCTGCTTGTAACGGTTCGCGGACTTGGGCCCAATTACGTGATTAAAAGGATTTTTTGGTCAAGTTGGTGATGTTTCCTTATCTAGGCAAGATATATATTACTCCAAACATCTTTGATTACCATATTAAAGTGTTTGTGATTCCCTCCTAATTTAATTTGTGATTTATTCACAAAAATACAATATTTGCTAATTAATTATTTATTTAATTATTTTGGCAAGAGTTGTAACTTAGGAAAGACTCCCAAAATTATGAGAGTCTTGAAAAAGGAAAATAGCCATGCTTAGCTTTCAAGCTACCTTTCACTATAAGTAAAGGGTTTATGAGTCTACACGGTTTTCATCCCCTTTTGGAAAATTGGTGTTAGCTTCATAAGGTTGTTTTCCATGTCTTCTGTTCTTCGTGAACAAGTGAGATAAAAGTCTTTGTATTGGGGATCACAAAGCCAAGTTGAATCTAATCTTCGTGATTGATTATACAACTTGTAATCTATGTTTTTTACCTCTTGTCTATTCTAAGGTTTTCTCTTCTGATACAAAATCACTCAAGAGTTGTTGATCATAAAACCTAGGTTTTGATAGATTTCAGTTTCCGATCGTATACCAACATTTGTTAGTCGAAATCGGAAGCTAGAAAGAAAACTTCGATTAAGGTATCTCGTAAAAATCCTTAAGAAGTTTTAAACAAGATATTTCTAGATTTATCTGAGTACGCATACTGATTGTAAGTTAAAAGCCTAATCTACAAGATTTCCAAAACCTTAATTTATATCTAAAGGGAAATCAAATTGGTGTTTTGTGCAAACAAAATATCGAATCGTATCAATTGTATTGTTGTATCTTCTAAAGAGAACCTTGGGTTATGCTAGAAGATTTGCGTGAAGAATTCCTAAAGAGAGTCGGTGTTCTGTTATAAGAATACAGCTGAAGAAGGTGTTACATCTATTCTGAATAGGTAGTAGGAAATTGGTGTAACATCTTATAATCAGTGTGTGTTCATTCTGGACTAGGTTCCAGGGTTTTTCTGCATTTGCAGTTTTCTCGTTAACAAAATTTCTGGTATCTGTGTTATTTCTTTTCCGCGTTATATTTTTTTTATATAATTGAAATAATACAGGTTGTATGTTAATCAGTCATAGTTGTTAAATCCGACCTTGTTTGTTGGATAAGACTTGATTGATCTTGAAAAATTATTTTTGTTATTTTAATATTGTTAGACCAGTCCAGACTAACCCTGTTTCAAGTGGACACCGTGTTGAAATATTCCTTTAGTGATTGTTGCTTAAAGAGGTTTATACACGGTGGATATTGAATAGGTTGTGATTAACACAAAAGTTTGTTTCAAGAAACCTCACACTAAAATCAGGTTTATGAACTTGCTTATGTTTAACTATTGATTGTGTTGAGAAGGAGATAAATCTCTTTAATATTATTTCTCAATTGAGTTTTTATTCTTGAGATTATATTGAAGTTTGTTCCATATAGATTTCCAAACAAAATATTGGGTGAGGTTGTTAGACCCCCGATAATAGCAAAACTCAGGATGATTCTTTGTCTCATCAAATTGTATCCCTCGGGTCTTCGGATATCGAATGTCGTCTCTTTTCTTTAATTCCTTAAAAATTTCTTAAGGGTGCGTTCAGTGGTGTGTACACTTTCGGTTCATAGCAAGGATTTTTTCCCTTCTCGACCCACTCATTCTTTCTCGAACCTTTACTCTGAGGCCCCGATCTCTTTTTGGGTCGCTTCGTAACTTCCTTCGAAACTGTTTCTGCTGCTTTAGTTGCCTCCTGAATGCTCTTATCTTGTGTTCCCTCTTGTATTTATTCCAGAGAAATGTAGTGTTCTTGCATCTTCCGCATATCCTTTAGGGTTTGTGGATTTTCGGTGTACATCGCCACCCATATAAGGTCTGTTTTCCCAAGTGAATTTTCGAACCCAAATATTTGTTGATCAATAGGTACCTTCCCAATCTCGGTACATAACTTCCTCCATTTATCGGTTAAGTACCTCAATGGTTCTCTGAATCTTCGTGCTAATGTGAACAGTTTGTTAACCCTTGGACTGGCGATGTTATTATGCATGTAGGTCTCGAGGAAAGTCTCCAGTAATACACCGTAGTTTCCAATAGAACCTTCGGGGAAGGGTGTAAAACTAATTCTTAGCTTCTCCTTCCAGACTTGCCGGAAAGAATTTGCACATGACTATGTCATTGTTCTTCCATTACTGAAGTAACATCATGTACATCTTGACATGTTCCACAGCATCTCCGGTTCCATCGAATCGTGATGGGAAAGTTGGAAGAGTGCACTTTGGGGGAAATGGTGCTTACTTCAACTCTTGAGTAAAGGGGGTTTTCTCATCTTTATAGATTACTTCCGCCAATTTTTCATCTTCACCATCTCCAGCCAGCTTCGTAACCATTTCCTCAAGTTTCCTGAGTTTAGCTTCGGTTGCGGTATCGGGTCTCTTATTTGGTCGGGGTATTTCCTCCTCGGATGTTGAGTCTTCGGGAGGACCATATCATATTCTCAGGTTAGTGGGCTCGAGCATAGGCCTTTTCTGGCGAGGTGGTTCGTGAATGTATCACGATCGTGTCATAGTGTGATCACTTCATGCTCCTTGGATTGATGACCCTCGCGACCTTTATCCTCAGTTCTAGAGTTGCTGGTTCTCTTGCTCAAGTACTATATTTCTCATTTGTATCTCCCTCATGAATTCTTCATGTCTTCTTTGATTTTCCAATATTTCTAGCAAGGTCGGGTTTGTTCTCTCATGATTGGATGGATCATGGGTTGATTTCCTGGTATAGCTGGTGTTGCTGGTATCACTAGTGGTGCTTGGGTCGCATTCCTCTTTCCCAGTTGGATCTATCGGAGTCGGTCTTCTTCCATATCCACGGCTGCTTGGTGTTTAGCATGCATCCTTGGTTGTCTTGGCTCCTCTTGAGCCAACAGTAGTTCATCATCGTCCTCCGTGTCATACGTGGTCAGTCCATCTATCATGTTCTCAGGTCGCCTTTGGCTTGGTTCAATGTATCCCAGGTGAGTGTCGTCATCTCCATGGCCCAATTTAACCTCCTTTTCAACTGTTTTCATACCAAATGTAGGTGCTAAGATTGTCTCGGGTCGCTGTCTGTGGATGTTATCTTGTCGTGAGTCCGTAAATCCTTCTTGCATGCTGGTCCTTGCTACCGTTCGATTCCTCGGAATCCTGACAGTTTTCGAGGCGCTTGTCATCGGGTCGTGTCTGCTTTCCACTCTGATGGCTATTACCTACAACATCAAACAAACGACACCTCACTTTCAACTGTTTTCGATTTTTTTTTTAAAAAACAAGGTAAAAGGTTTTGTTAGACTGACAATATTTATACACAAGTATGATCCTCCTACTCTTGTCATGCTGAACTCATCTAACTAATTTGTTTGGATTCCAAGACATTTTTGTAAACATATTTATGACCGGTCGTTATCCGTACTTTTCCTAAGCATTAATCATGGTTTTTCCTAACATTCTCTTTTCCATGTTGAAAAAGTGGGAGTACAACAACCTCACCCAATAATTCTCTTAGCAATCTATATGAACTAACTGTAATATACTTTTAAGAGAATCAACTAGACAGTCAGACTCAATCTTAATAAAAAAGTATATCAAGGAGTTAGATACTTACTCAAGCAAATATAAATCTGTGAATCTAATTGAATACAAGAGAAATTAACTTGAAGAGTACCAAAGACCAATGTTCAAGTATCAATCAATTTCAATCAACAACCAAAGGTTGGATTTACAAATTGATCGATTCAACGCACAACCTGTGATATTTCAATTATATAACAAAATATAATGCGAAAAACAAATAACACAAATACCAGAAGTTTTGTTAACGAGGAAAACGCAAATGCAAAAAAAAACCTAGACCTAGTCCATATTGAATACACACTATATTATGCCGCTACAAACACTATCCTACTAAAAAATAACTTTGGTATGGACTGTAGTTGAACCCCAATCAATCTCACACTGATCCAAGGTACAGTTACGCTCCTTACATCTCTGATCCCAGCAGGATACTACGCACTTTATTCCCTTAATTAGTAGATCTCACCCATAACTAAGAGTTGCTACGACCCAAAGTTTAAGAGTTTAATAAGCAAATTTGTCTCACACAGAAAAGTCTAAAAAAATAGATAAATCTTTCTCCCACAAAAATACCTACGAGTTTTGTTCCGTCTTTTGATAAATCAAGGTGAATAGGAACCAATCGATAACCCGGACTTATATTCCTGAAGAACAGCCTAGAATTATCAATCACCTCACAATAATCTTAATCGACTATCGAAACAAGATATTACGGAATCACAAATGATGAGACGAAGATGTTTGTGACTACTATTCTATCTTGCCTATCGGAGAAATTAATCTTGAGCCAATCTTATAATTGTACTCAATATGATAAAAATAGCAAGATCAGATCACGCAACTATAGAGAAAATAGTTGGGTCTGGCTTCACAATCCCAATGAAGTCTTCAAGTCGTTAACCTACAGGGTCTCGGTAGAAACCTAAGGTTAAAGGAGAATCGACTCTAGATTATAAAACTAGTATCACAGGGATGTGTGGGGATTAGGTTTCCCATTTTCTATAGTTCTCCTTTATATAGTCTCCAAATCAGGGTTTACAATCCAAGTTACCTTGGTAACAAAGAATTCAATATTCATCGTTAGATGAAAACCTGATTAGATTCAAGCTAATATCTTTCAACCGTTAGATCGAACTTAGATTGTTATACAAAAATGAAATGCACGTCCATTTAGGTTTGTGTAACCGTATCTAAATGTGTACACCTAGTTGGTTCAACAGTAGTTAACCAAATGGTTAGCCATATGAGCACTTTCATATCAATCTTATTCATCTTCACCATAACTAGTTCAAATTACTCAAAAGAACTAGTTAGAGACTTGTTCAATTGCTTAGATCTCAATAGAAGTATACAAGACATAATCGAACAAAAAATGATTTTGATTCACTCGAATCGATTCATGAACTTTATAGCCATGGTTTGCAAGTATGCATTCCTTAGTTTATATAAGTTTAAGTTCACGAATAAACCATTTTTAGAAAATAACCCACTCAAGTATGCATACCGGTACGCATACTTAAGTACCCAGTTTAAGTTTGTTTTCGGTTCAAAAACTCTGGCAGAAATTCACGGGATGTGAACTTCCGGCAGAACGCGTACGGGTACGCGGACTTTAGTTTTGGTTATCCTGAGCATCAAAGTATGCATACTTTGGTTTAAAGATTTTGGACTTACACACGTATGAGTTCACATACAATATTTATATATCCATTCAAGGTTATATATTCTGAACTCTCATTTCAATCATTAAAACATTCTTAGAGAATGTTAAATAGAGGTTATGCACACACTATTCTTCATCAAAGCAATTTTCAAGATATTGAAATAACCAACATGACTTTCGTCACTTGTAAAGATGAACTTGGCCAAAGAGAAAGCTTACCAACACATATTCCAAGAAATAGATAAGCGAGAAAAACTCAGCTCAAAATAGAAAATGTGTATTATTGAAGTCTATGTAGCAGTACGACTTTTGTCTCAAGATAGGAGATATAGTAGATTGACTTTTGAATGATAGATAAGTTCAAGTCTCCACATACCTTTTAGACGATGAAAATCCACCAATTTGTTGAGTAGTTCTTCGTCTTTGCATGATGAACGCCGTGGAGTCTAGAGCTCAACTACACTTTCTATCCTAGTCCGAGACTTATCTATAAGTAGACTAGAAATCAATACTTATAGTTTTGGCAACTAAACTTGACAAACAAGCTTGAGATAGCAACGCTTTCGAGTTCGACCGAGCAGTGTTCTAACACATATGGCGTTACTCTACCGTACAGGTGGTCGAAAAAGCAACTTCAACCAAAATACGATATAATGAGTTTCTCCATTGAAATTAAAAGGAATCAATATTCCTTAGTTATGATTATTTGAGGCGTATCTTTATGACAATAACGATTCTCCCCTCTCTATGGTTTCCTTAGAATTTATCAAGGATATTCTTACCTTAGAACTTTAAAGGTTTTCCATTCGACTCAACACCTTTAGTGAATTAAAAGAGGTGGTACTTTTCGATTTTATTTTTAAGGAAATACAGTATCCATTGATCTCAACACTCGTGGTACGATCCGATAACGTCGCATTCACATATCCAAAAATCTTCAATTTTTTTGAAACATAAATACACTTTGTTCCATGTCAACCAGTGAGATGAAGTTTCTTATAACTTCAACCAAACATCATAGATGTTATTTTGGGAGCTTTACGAATCTTTCTAACAACTCACCTAGCTTAAGGAACTTAAAACACAACACCTCTTTTGTAGTTTAAAAGGAACTCAAGGCCCGAAATCGAAATAACTTATAACTTTAAACGGTTTGAAATTGAGATTCATAATGATTTCTCAAAAACTAGCAAACAAGTTCATGAGTTCAGCGAACCCATTGTTGGAAATACAACATATCTACTTTAACAAACATGATCTTTAAAACTAAACACAAGAGTTCTTCTTTTAGCTTCAACTATCATCATAGATGATTATGAGCTTTAGATTCTACTCTTTTAACTACTTTTAAGGTATCTAAAATGTTAGAGCACTGCTCGGTCTAACTCGCATGCGTTTCTATCTCAAGCATGTTTGTCAATGTTAGTGATCAAAACTATAAGTCTTTATTTCTAGCTTATTTATAGATGTCTCGGACTAGGACATAGATTGTGTAGTTGAGCATTAGATTTCATGGCGTTCATCATTTGAAGACAAAGAACTACTAAGGGGAGCTTTTGGAACTTCATCGACAAAATGTATGTGGAGACTGAAACTCATCTATATATCACTTGGAAATTCTATTTCTACTCTATCTCCTATATCGAGACATAAGTCGTATTACGATATAGTTTTCTATATACACATTTGAGATTTCGAGCTGAGTTTATCTCGCTTACATATTTTTAGAAATATGTGTTGGCAAGCTTTTGCTTCGACCAAGTTCATCTTATATCATATGAAAATTTCCGAGTAACATCTTAAATGATTTGTGTTATACAATTATTTGTTGTAGACTTGGAATGTTTCGTTATGATTATTTCAATATCTTGAAAATTGCTTTGATGCTAATAGTGTGTGAAAACGACTATTGTCATCCTCTAAGAAAGTTTCAATGATTGAAATAAAGAGGTTAGAATCATGAAACCATGTTTGGATATAAACATAATGTGTTATCACATTTGTGTGTAAGTCCAAAACCGGGAACCTGAGGTATGTGTACACGTACGTGTACTGGCGATTGTTGGATGTCTGGGCAAGTATGAGTACCCGTACGCATACTAGTGAACGTCTCACGTCCGTGAATTTCTGCTGGAGTTTGAAATTTAAATTGGTATGCGCACCCATTCGCGTGCTGGCTTAACCAAACTCGGTCCGGCAACTTAAGTATGCGTACCCGTTTGCATACCTGAGTTGGTTACTTTCTAAAATCGGTTGTACATGAACTTAACCATTTATAAATTAAGGAATGCAATCTTTGCAAATCGTGGCTATAATGTTCATGTATTTCTTCGAGTGAATAAAATCGATTTTACTTCAATTGTGTTATTGTATACTTCTATGAGAATATAACAATTGAATGGCTCTTTAACTAGTTTAATTTGAGTCATTTGAACTAGTTATGGTTAAGATGAATAAGGTTGATATGAGAGTAATCATATGGCTAACTTCGGTTAACTATTTGTGATCCAACCTGGTGTACACGTTCGGGTATGGTTACATAAACCTAAATGAGGGTACATATCATTTGTGTGTAACAAGCTAAGTTCGATCTAACGGTTGAAAGATATTAGCTTAGTTGAATCAGGTTTTTCATCTAACGGTGAATATTGAATGCTTTGTTACCAAGGTAACTTGGATTGCAAACCCGGATTTGAAAACTATATAAAGGAGAACTATAGCAACTGGGAAACAAAATCCCCACACCTCATGTGTGTTACTAGTTGCATTAACTAGAGTCGATTCTCCTTTAACCTTAGTTTCTATCGAGACCCTATAGGTTAACGACTTGAAAGACTTCATTGGGATTGTGAATCCAAACCCAACTATTTTCTTTGTAGTTGCGTATTCAGATCTTTCTCGATTCTATCGTATTGAGTAGGATTGAAATAATTGTCTCGAGATTAATTTCTCCGATAGGAAAGATAAAAGTAATCACAAACATCTTCGTCTCATCGTTTGTGATTCCATAATATCTTGTTTCGCTAGTCGATTAAGATTATTGTGAGGTGATTGATAATTCTAGGTTGTTCTTCAAGAATATAAGTCTGGGTTATCAATTGGTTCATGTTCACCTTGATTTATCAAAATACGGAACAAAAACTCTTGGGTATTTCTGTGGGAGACAGATTTATTCAATCTATAGACTTTTCTGTATGAGACAGATTTGTTTATCAAGTCTTTTACTTTGGGCCATAGCAACTCTTGGTTGTGGGTGAGATCAGCTAACGGGTGCGTAGTATCCTGCTGGGATCAGATACGTAAGGAACGCAACTGTACCTTGAATCAGTGTGAGATTGATTAGGGTTCAACTAAAGTCTAATCCGAAGTTCATTGGTAGTAGGCTAGTGTTTGTAGCGACTTAATACAGTGTGGTGTTCAAATACGGACTAGGTCCCGGGAGTTTTCTGCATTTGCGGTTTCCTCGTTAACGAAACTTTTGGTGTCTGTGTTATTTATTTTCCGCATTATATTTTGTTATATAATTGAAATATCACAGGTTGTGTGTTGAGATCAATCAATTAGAATATCCAATCTTTGGTTGTTGATTTAAATTGATTAACACTTGAACATTGGTCTTTGGTACCGTTCAAGTTGTTTCACATAATAATTAGGCTCGCGGATTTCTATATGTTTGATTTGCTGATTACATTGTGAAACAGAGATATTAAACTCTTATATATACTTTTCTCTAGATTGAGTCTGACTGTCTAGTTGATTCTCTAGAAATTATATTAGAGTAAGTCCTCTCAGATTGTCAAACAAATTATTGGGTGTGGTATTTGTACCCCCGTATTTTCATAAAGATGTTACTCGTCCCCTTAATCGGCGCAAAAAATGTAGTTATAAGAAGTTACACATCCTACATCTATCATTCAAGATGGATATACAACAAGATAATCAAGTAAAAAGACATATAAGAACACAAGATATATGTGATTCGACATGATTACCTACGTCCACGGGGTTAAAAGGATGATCTTATTACTTCTTTCAAGTTACAAAGGTTGTAGCTCTCAACTCTACTTAGTCTCTCTCCTTAGTCACTAGCATAATCAGAAGACCAAAAAATCCCACTTGTCTTTCTCTCTACACAAGGGTGTTTATTTATAGGTTAAGGCACTAATAAAAGAAGGGATATTTTGATTTTGGGTCCCAACTTTATGACCAGAGTTGCATTTGGGTCCTAGAAAGTTCCAAATTAGAGTTTGGGTCCCAGGACTATAGTTGACCGTCTAGACTGTTAAAAAATTAAATTTATTTTTAATTAATTAATATTTAGTTAACGCCGTCACGGTCAGACATAAGCCAGGGCACCAATTCAGTTTTCCTAATGTCTTCAGTTCGTTTCCTTTGTCCGTCTCTCACTTGGTTACGAGAAAGAAAAAAAAACCCATAAAGATGAGAAAAATCAAATCAAATGCTGTGAAGAAGAGAAGAAGAAAAATTTAGAACCGTAGAGAGATTTGTATGGAAAAGTAATGCTGGTAACTGGAGCATTGTTTTGAAAGAGTGATCTTGCAAAAGTTGGTTGCCAAACTGTCGCAGCTGCTAGAAGAATTGATTGATTGAAAATCTCTGTGTGAAGAGATTAATCAATTATTGATTTTAAACATTTCCTCCATTTATCAACTTCTCTGTCTAAAATCCCAAGATTAGATTTTGATTCCAACTTTAACATTCAACTGAAATTCGGGTCTCACGGAGACTGATTCAAATTGAGAAGTAAAGGGGAAAAAGCATTGGGGTTCTCTTGTTTGAATCGAATAGAAGTTGACCTTATATGAAGACACGGATTGGTGATTTGATTTATGAATGAAAGGTATTATCTATTGATTTGGAGGTGGATTTGGAGACTGTTTTTATAGAATGTTCCAATTTGTAATAGATGATGGTTTCAAATGTTCTTGGAGATTAGCTTTGATGGATGTGAAACGTTTTTAATGTCGACGAAAGTGAGTAATCTTTTTGTTTTTGTTGAATTTTTTTGTCAAATTTATACTGTTGTCTTACTGATTGATCGAAAGAGTGAACTTAAATCTTTGTGTTTGGATCGATTTGGGGATTTAATACGGGTGCTTATTCTTATACGACTAATTTCACATTTGTGATTCGTGAGGCCTCCATTAATGGAACTGAGTTTTCAAGGTCGTTGAAACGATGGCAAATTTAGTAAATAAATTAAACATCCATATTTAGTTGGTCATTACAATATTTCATCCAATTTTATAACTGTCAAGACGGTCTAATTTCGAATTTTTTAATACCCAAACGTTATTCTGATCACATTTTTAAGACCCAAAATCAAAATATTTCATAAAAGAAAGATAAAATGTTGGTCTTATTCTGTAGGATGATCATGTTGGATGGGCATTGGTATCTTCTCCCGATGTGTGATACTCGATCCTTCAGGTAGCCGAGATATGTCCCTCCCGAGATATCCTCGCTTCTAATGTCTGGTGGCCTCCTGTCCCGATTATAGTGGCCCCGTCATCTCTATCTTTATTCGATATCGGTGATTTACCCGATCCGAGCCTGCCAACTTCTGTACTTGTATCTACCATGATTTGACCTCTCAGTTCCTTCGGGTGCTTAAGCCTTTGACCCAGATTCAAACTCAATCGTTGAATAAGATCTTTACTTTACACGTGTTCGTCTCTCACACATATGCAGTAGATATTCTCTTTTACTGTACTAGATCCGATAGAGTGATGATATGCTTCGCCTTGCACAGTTTCTCGATGTATCACCATCTGGGATCGTGCCACCTACGCTTGCCAATGAATTGCTACTACAGAAGAATACACATTTTTGTTGTTGAGCCATCACCCAAATGACGAGACGCATCCCCAACTCCATCTTGTTGTTTCTATCATCGGCCACTCCCTACAATTTTAGTTCGATGCCATCTCCATTCTCGTCAACATTACAACAACACCTTTCTTCTTTAGATTTGTATCTTCCAAATTATGTCTTGAACACGGCCAGAAGCACTCACAAGAACCCCAACTATTCCTTGTTAATTAACCACGGACTGACAACTCAAAACCCATCTTAAAATCACAACTTAACTTAACCACAAACCCCACTTAGATCGCGAGTTCACAGTAAATACCAATCTCCCATATAGACATACCGATCCAAAAAAAAAAAAAAAAAAAAATCTCCCATATAGACAAATTCTTCTCCATTAATCCAACAACTCCATGTAAAACCCATCTTCAATTAATTCTCCTTGAATTCCATGTTGCGAATCCATTTCTTGTTGACACTGTTGTTGGAATAAAAGTCTTCATTCCGAGAGTCAAAAGAAAATCAACCAACTCCCCTGAACAAAAAAGACTTTCTTTTCTTGTTGAAACGAGAACTGAGATGTAGCGGAGAGTTAGACACGTGATTATGGAATCCACATGTCCCACCAACATTTCTTTGCTGCCTTGTGTACCCTGGATGTGAACAGCTTTGCTAGACAGACCACAGAATTGCACTGTGCAAGAATCCAACCGTCCCAGCAACGCCTCAGCATTGGGATAGGGAGTGGGTAGGAGTGGGGCCCACCACTCCCTCTCACACGGTACCACTGCGGTGATATCCTTTCGGTGGGTCAATTATTTTTGGTTTGTGGAAAACGGCTGAGACTGGCACGACAAGCCGACAACGTATGTTGTTTACTTGGCAGCCCATTATTAACTGAGCACTCTCTTTCTTTCATGCCGGGAGTAATTCTTGAGCTTTTTGTCGCAAGCACCATTTAGCTTCTATTTAGCCATTTATTTTCCGGATGAACTGATTTGCTCGTACTTTCTACAAAAGAACTGAAATAGTGTTATTAGCCAAAATATCGAGTCCTAACTAATATAAATATGGGTATAAAATGTAGCACCTACGTGCTTATCATACATGTACCATGGCAAATATAGTCACGAACAAGGTTGAGTACACGTGCCTGGTACACGTACTTGTCATGTCAAATATTTTCGGATGCACATAAAATTATTTCTTTGAGACAATTAGCATTTGATTAAATCTCTAAGAACACTATATAGACATGATTGATCACATTATAACCTATGGTTGTGACTGAAACTTAAAGTCTTAAGTGTTATATGAAAATGATTAAGCTTATAGTTCAATCGGCTAGATTTGGATAACCGTCCATGAACAATGTCTTTATACATGGTTCGGTTACAGTTCATCCTAACCAGAGTGTATATCTTGAAATGTCAATCAAATTTCAAATATTCATCTAACGGTGGATATTGTTTGCTTGGTTCCAAAGCTATCTTAGCTTAAACCTAAAGCAACCTATACTTTGAAAGTTTATATAAGGTGAACCTCGAGCAACTAGGATCTTTGAATCCTGACATTACTCTTTGTGTGTCCTAATTGTAAACTAGAGTAATCCTCTTCCTAAAACACCTCTAGGGTTTAGCAACTAAAAAAAAATTCATAGGGATTCGTGAAGCCATGTCCACTATATTCTATCTTCAGAGTTCATGTATCATGATCTTGTTCGATTGTTGAGCTGCTCACTCAAACAAGATAGATAGAAATCGCAAAGCTCTCTTCGTCTCAGATTTTGTGATTCCACAGGTTTAATACTTGTGAGGTGAATAGTAATCTAGACTGCTCTTCGGGAAGCATAAGTCCAGATTTTGAGGTTAGCTAGACTTTGTCTATGACTATCGATTTCCAGTCTCACCTTGATCCATTGATCAAAAAGGAAAACTCACATATATGCTTATCTGTGGGAGGTAGATTGGTTTAAAGTATTCAATTGAGTTGAAGCAACTCTTATGTTGTAAAGGACGTCATCTAAGGGAATCATTTGTGCGGAGGCGTAAGGAGAGCGACTGTAACTGAAATATTATGAGGGTTTAATTCGGTGTCAACTACATTCCAGTTCGAAGTTAATTGGTAGTAGGCTAGTGTCTGTATCAGTTTAATATAGTTTAGTGTTCATATCTGGACTAGGTTCCGAGGTTTTTTATGCACTTCCGGTTTCCTCGTTAACAAAATTTATGGTGTCTATGTTATTTATATTTCCACATTATATTTTTTTATCTTTATAGTTGAAATATCACAGGTTGTACGTAAATCAATCAAAGTAGATACATCCATCCTTGTTTGTTGCATATGACTTTATTGATTCTTGGATACTGGTTTTTGAGATCGTCCAAGAACTCTCACACTTAAATCAGGATCACGGATTCAGTTACGTCAACTTTCTGATTGAGGGAGAAAGAGATATAACTCTGAATATTATTCCTCGATTGAGATTCATTAAGTTGAACTCTCGGAATTGTATTTAGGTTCTGTCCATACAAGTTGCCGAAGAAAAAGTTGGTGGTGCATATTGGTACCCCCACGTTTTCAGAAAAGTTTAGGGAAAGAATTTAGAAGTTAGAAAAGAAAAGGCTAGGAGAAGAAGAAGGATATGGAGATGGAGATGGAGATGGGTTTCTTTTAGAGAAGAAGAGTATGTAGAATCAAAATGATCAATTTAATTGAGGTAGAATGTGAAACCCTTTTTGTTTTGGTGTTTTTCTTTGGTGTTTATTTCGTACGCCTTTGTATTATTAGGTTTATGTAATTTATCTGAATAAATAAATACCTCTTATTCATGATCAGGATTCTCCTATTGATAGATAACATGATCAGGTATCTCTTGTTAAAATTTTAGAATATTTCAACGTAAATTGACTGTTGAATGTTTCTTGTAATTTGGATGATGATTTTCGAAATTCTGTACAGTTTCGTTTTGTCATAGTTTTGGCTATCTTAAATAACCTAGATGATACTAAAATGATTAGTTCAAAGAACAAAAGTTGTAGATTTGTGATTTATCTATCAATGTGCTTTGTATTGGGTTAATTTCATATTATTATGAATCTATCATGAATTGTTTGCTGATAACATGTAATTTGTCTTATTTTTAGGATGCCATTATAAATTCAATATATTTTGTTTGGGACGTCGGTTTTTTGTGAATTTTGGATATGTGTCTGTTTATTGAGTTATTTATGTTTTCTTAAAATTTTAGAAAAATTAGATAATGATGCGTTGTCGTAACCACAACAAATTAATTAATATTTACTACCTAGTTAATAAGTAATATAGGGTAGTCAAGATCGTTCCCATGAGGAGCAAGAGATTCTTAGTTGTAAATTAATGTCATAAAAGGGGTGGGGGTATTGGTTCTAGAATTTAAAAGAAAAAGAAGGTAAATAAAGCAATTAAAAAGATAAAGGAAATCAATAAGAGAGATTAGATCAAGGAATCCTTCTTCGTTGCAAAACAATGATTCAAGTTATGTTCTTTTCCACTTTTTATTAGTCACAGATTATCACCAACCGTAGGATAGCAGGCTCGCTTAGCTAACCCCAAAATTACTTATTTCACTGACTAACAGGTCCGCTTAGTTATCAGATTCTATTCAAAAGAACCACCTTGAGGTTCGCTTACAAGATGTAATTCCCCGAACGCATTAAGATTTATGAATTTAGGTTAAGTACTAGTAGTTAGACTCGGTTCGCTTGGTCCACTTTCCAGCGTTGTTTTCACACACAATTGCTCCACGGAATCCCTATGCAAGGTCTCGTGTTTTCTACTTGTGTAAAGAGTCAAGAAACTATTACGTATTCCCTAACTTTCACTAGCTTTAGATCAAATTAACAAATCAATTTAGCGTGCACTCTAAACAACCTATCAATCAATCATAAACATTAATATTAGTAAAAACAAACGATAATCATATGAAAAAATTCAAGATAGAATTGAAACAAAAACTCAAACCATATGTTAAGAACTAGGAATTCATCCTCAATCAATAATAAAATTAGCTACTCATGCTAAAGAGTTCACACAAAGAATAAATAAAAGAAAAGTGTTGTGTGTGTGTGTAAAAGTGTGCAAAGATATATATGTGTATATGTGTGTAAAGATGTATATGTTGTTTTTTAATAGAAAAGTAGCGAACTTCTCTATTTATATGCTTCAATGATCTCCAAATCTTCCAAGGAATATAATCCCTTTCCTTTTGTAGCTCAACTTCCAAATCCAAGTCTTTCTCAAATCTTCCATCTCCTCTTTCCAAATTCAAGACAAATTCTTCATCCAATTCCAAACCCAAGTTTTCATACCCCACGAGAGAAACTCACACACAAATTTGTAATTTTGAGTTGCCGGAAAACTGGGTTTTCAACCGGAAGTTGGCCGGAATCCGTCACCGTTGGCTACATGAGCTCTGTAACCGTCGACAGAATATTCCGTCACTGAACCGTCAAACTTAACGGCCAGACGATCAAACCGTTAGTCAAGGGAGTCAAGGGAGAAGTGAGTTAACCATCTTGAGTCAGCTTCTCAGTCAGTCTTACTGAGCTTACTAGATCTTACTCAGCTGAGTCAAGGACTGGATCGGTTACCGCAACACTGAGTTGAATCGTCGGAGGTGGAAATTCGACAGAGTCTCCTCTGTTTTCTGGGCATTTCTCAGGCCGAATTCAGGCCAATATCTTCAATTCCTGTTAAGAATCCTAACATACTGATAGGATCCGGAGATTGCCTATATGTAATAACCGCAATCGCACGGTGTCTAACTAGTAGACAGAGGAAAGTACGGGTCGTTCCCACAAGGAGAGGTGGAAATACTGTAATCAATATCTCTAAAAAGATTAACCGACAAAGAAGTTTTTGGATTTTTTTTTGAATTAAGGATTTAAAAAGAATGAAACAAAAGGAACGAAATGCAACGGGAGAGAGTCGGTAACCAGAGTATTACGGTATCCACCACTATTTCTATTTAATTTCTGCAAAGAGACAACTCTAAAAATATTTATTTATTCTTCATTCTATTGACATCACCTATTATTTGTATAGAGTCGCAAAAATCACTAGGACACCCTAAGCATGACACATCAAAAGACTAAACCCAAGCATGCACCATCAAATTGTGTTAGTGACAAAATTCACGAAACTAAATATATATTCACGAATGATATTTGATTATTCTAAGCATAACCCATCAAATACATTTATCCAAGCATAGATTATCAAACAATGAAACAAATATATTCACAATACTCTATCGATTATGCGCATGAGGTTTTGTGCAAACCGGTGAAGCAACAATTAATATCATCATTTATTGAATAAACAAAATTATGGAATAAATCAAATCAATGCATTATAGCCTTCAAACCATGTGTTTCAATTTAAAATGGTCTAATGCTCAAAGTGGTTTCTACCATAAACCCTAGTTACAAGATTTAGCTAGACATGGCTTTCTCAAAATCCATAAACAAATCAAAGAGAATTACTAGCAAATCAAAATGAAAATATAATTGAAACAGTAGAACTTCAAACCTTCGTCGCCTCCTCCCTTTTCTGGTTTTGGCTCTGTAGCCGCCACCTCTAAAGATAAAACTCCCGTCTCCCCACCACCTTTTTTCTCTGTTCTTTCTTATCATATATTCCGAGAAGTATAAAGCAAGACCTCGCTAGTAATCTCTAAGGTCAGTCCAATACCTGACTTCCAACTTTAGACCTTCTACTGCCACTGAAGTCCAGCCCAATGTTGTTCATCTCGAACTTGGTCACGGCAACAACTTCCATAACCTGAGAATTCTAATTTCTTTCCCACTAGTCACAAACAACTAACACTTCCCATTGTACCAGAACAATATATCCACCATGTATTCCAATCCCAGATCCGTCTCTAATCTTGCATCCAAAATTCGACCTCCAGATCATCACCAAAAGATTTCTACACCATCGTTCAGTTCAAGCTCTTGCTGCCATGTTTTCATCTTTCCGTCTGTCTAATCTCTTCTCAGCAACACCTGGCTCCCAGCTCAATTCTCAAGTAAGGTTGTAACTACAAAAAATCCATAGTTACACCCACTTACTAGTTTGACAAACACAAAGTTAAGCAAGTACGAGTTTATCAACAGATCTTTGTTTATTGAACCTTTTTTTCATATCTAAGTTACAAACCACTCAAGAATACTCTCAAGAACCAGATCGTTCTCTCACAAATGTCCTCTCTCTCTTACCTGAAAGACCCAACCCCTTTCAACGAAGGTTAAGTCCTCCTTTTATAGGGGAAAGTTACATAGTGGGATACAACCCGATTTACCTCGGAAACACACTTTTTACTTCGCTCAGAACAACTTTATGCTTCCTTTATGCCTTAAAGTTCGGCTCTGGTCGGGGACAGCTGTCCAATTTCTTGCACAACAATCCACACTTCGCTCAATATACTTCGGGAATCTTACTATTTCTTGGACAACAAGTCGAACTTCGCGTAATAGACTTCGCAGGTCTCCTCTTTTATTGTGCAATAATCCACACCTCGCACTCCCTATTTACTTCACTAGATGCCTTCTCGAGCAAGTTAGTGCTATCTCGTGGCAGATCTGACACTTGATTTGACTATTCGCTTACACCTCTTTGGGAGTGGTGAATAATATCTTTCTCGAAGATTCTCCTTATTGTTTCGCTCAACCTACCTCGAACACGTGGAGGAGTGTTTTTCTGTACCTACATTTTGCCTTTTCTCATTTCATTTGCGGGAACCAAGAAAGGAAAGAGAATCCCGCATTAGATTCGTAACTTCCACGTACCCGGATTTTCCGCTATCTTGTCTCCCACGATTCCCATCAATAGTTACCAGCCGGTTCCCCTTCTCGTGTGACCGTTTCTCCCGGTCATGCCTTGGTCCATTATAAATAGTCTTCTTCCTCATCTTTTTTCTTCTTTACATTCTCCAACTCCTTCTTCCCTGGTACCATTTCTTGATAGATTTCACTCACTCCCCTTCCCTGCTATTCTCGATTCTTCTTCAATCTCCCTTTACTACCACCTCTTCTTTCAACAATGGCGCCTAAGAAATTTCCTCCTGCCACTACGTCAAAGTACCTTGAGTATTTCCAGGCCGATTTCAGGAAATTAGGCTTAACTCTATCGCCGACGGTGGATTCCTCAGTCACACCTCCGATTGTCGCAACCAGACAGATGGAATTGAACTGCCGCTGGATTGAGGCGGAAACATGGTCATCCACCAGGATGATTACCACCTTAGGTCATCTAAGATCGGGTTTAATCTTTCCTCTGTATGACGCTCAGAATCCGCTTTTCTATGAGATTCTCGCTTATATCAACAGGGGAGTTTTCCAGCTGAGTGGCAATGCAATTCGGATTGGTAACGAGTTTGTGAGGCGTTCTTCTGCTGGTTTATCTCAAATCCCCACGTCGGCAGAGGATTTCGACTCAGCCGATTATAATATTGCCTCTTTCTCGGAAAATTATATCGACAAGACCCAAGGCCGAAGAAGAAAGTATCAGGAGTGGGGTATCTCTTTACATCGGAAGTCCCTGAAGGATCCTTTCAAAGTTCTTCTCCTGGATGTCGAGCCCGTCAGTTCTTCAAAGGAAGCTCCTAAAGGTCCCTCCCTTCGTTTGACTAATGATGAAGACTGGATGATGTTCCCAATCGTTGTTGAGGGTCCCCTTGTCTGGGGCTTTGACGAGTCAAGAAAAGCTCGGGATGGTCCTCTCCTAGGTCATGCTCATCTCGCTGCCTACGAACCTTGGAAGTTCTGCTGGTCCGAGAGACCCTCCGATGTAAGCTCGCTAGACTTTCTTTGTTTTATTTTTCATTCTTTTGTCTGAACTTTTTGTTTTTTGTTTTTTTTTGTTTTTTGTTTTTTTCAGTATGCACGGCCCGATCCTGGATTGATTAAGGATAGATCGTCTTCTTCCAAGAAATCTACTGTTGGATCTCCAGTTCCTGATCAGGTATCCCATTTCCTATTTCGTTTTTGGTGTTTTTATTTTACTTTCAGGGTCTAACTTTAATGCTTTGTAGGAAGAGGAGTTCGTAGAGCCTCCCATTGTTTCTCCTCGTATTTCTAGGAAGCGGGATCGCTGGGAGAGCTCTTATGCTACTGACGCTGCTAAGGTACTTCGCTATCGTGTTTATTTCGTAACGACACTCCTCTTCTCGCTGCCTCAGTCTTCATACGATTCAAAATACTAATTTTCCGTTTTTCTCAATCCGTCCCTGCCACTGAGCCTCCCAAACGGCGCAGAGTTTTAGACATGGGAGAACTCACCCGCATACCTTCATCCAAGAAACCTGCAGAGTCTCCTTCTCCTTCTACCAAGAACGAACCCGAAGTGTCTCAAGAATCCACTCCTCTTCCGAAGATCCCGATGCCAACTCCTCACATAACTGTGGATGATTCCCCGGTTAAATCATCTGCTGGTCCTTCTAATGCTAAAACTCGGAATGTCTTCGAGGTGGAGGATCCGACCTACACCCATTATATGAACTTCTTGAGAAATGCTTTCATTTTGACTCGGAATGCGCCCTCCACAAGATCTGCAGCTATGGAGTCTGTGATCTCGTTCAGCACTGACACCTTTCTGGCTCAAGATCAGTCCTTTATGCAGAATGATTCATTTATATATAAATCCCTATCTCCACCAATCAGCACACCGCTATTATGGTCTTGGTTAGTGTTGTCGATCTCACATGTAATTTATATATAAATCCCTATCTTATTTCGAATATTTCGCAGGAATTCAACCGTCACATGGCTCAGCTTGTGGAGATGAAGGTTTCTCGTGAGAATCTGAGAACTTCTCGGGAACGTATCCAGGATCTTAATAATGATCTCGCTGATGAGAAAGAGCGCTCTGTCAAGAAAGATCAGAGGATTTCGGAACTCAGCAGTAAGTTTAACCTCTTCTCGGTTTTTAATTCTATCTCGTTCCCGTCTTTACTATTCTGTTATTTTCGTCAATCCCGTTCCGCGAAGTATTATATGAGTTTCAAAGAAGCCAAGTCGACCGTGGATGACTGCCAAGCTGAACAAGCGAACATTTTGTCCCAGATCAACTGTTATCTATCTGAAAATGAGATCTTTAACGAAAAGCTAACGACGTCATATTCCCTGGATGATCGTTTATCTAATGAGTCTGCTAACAATGAAGAATTGAATTTCCATCTTCACGAAGAGAATGAACGTTTGAAGGCTGAACTACGACGAGTCAGTAATTCCCTCACTACTTCCCGTAACCTATACTCCTCATCCATGGATCAGATTATGCATCTTGAGGAAGACAAATATAGGATAATTAAAAGGAAGGATAAGTCCGAAGTTGAACTTAGTAAGCTCAGGAATGAGCTTTTCGAGTTAAAACTTAAACATGAAAAGTTGAAGGATGAGAACACTGGGCTAAGAGATGAAACTAACGAGTTAAATAACTAAATTTCCCCTGTCCTGGATCGCTTGGAGAGACTTCAAGGTAAGAAAACAGCTCATATTCCTCCCGTGAAGAAGAAGCTTGTTGTTCCCCCGAGAAGTGGTAAACTTGTTATAGGGTCTCCTGATGATGATAAACCCGTGTCTGGTCACGGTGAAGACATGGACAAATCGTCTCTTGAATTTCACAGCTTTCTTGAATCATAAATATCAAGACTTGATCACTTTAACCTCGACGTTCAGAAAACTTTAAATTTTGTTATTTCGCAGAAATAAGGTAGCTCTAGGTGTTATTAGTGTGCTTCGCACTTTGCTCTGTTGTTCATGTTTCTCATTTCGCTGTTATCTTCGCAGAATCCGAGGAGAGTTTGAAGAGTCAAATTCTGCACCTGTCTCGCCAGAGGGATGGTTTGGCCAAGGAAGTGTCCAATCTGAGGGAAAGCCTTTCATCCTTGAACGAGGATTGTGAACAGATGGAGAAGGATGCCAAGAGAGTTGCGAAGTTTACTCGCAGAAACACCCAAGAGGAAAAAGTGAAATTCTTCTCCGAGCTTTGCAATTCCCATGGCATCGACGTTCCTGACATGAATCTCGAGGTTTTCTCCGATGATGAGCCTACTGTCAACGTCGAAGCTGAGAGCGAAGATACCGAGACCGATGAAGACATTGGGGGACCTCACCACGAGGTTCCTCAAAGCACAGGAGGTATCAATGATGCTTGGGCTGGTGCCGGTGTTGGAGATGGAGGATCCGGTGACGGTCTTGATGGAAAAGAAGCCAACAATACTTGATTACTCTCTTTGATGTTCGTTTGATACTTTAGTTCTTCATCTTTTTAACATTTTATCTGGGCGCTCCCAAGCTTGGGGGGCATGAAAATTTCTCCTCTTATTTTGCCTTAGTATATCAGCTTTTCTGCTTGATTTCATATTCTTACTTCGCCCCGCTTGCTATGTATATCATAGTCGTCATATATGTAATCTGCATGTTTGTTAATTTGCCTCATCCTGATATCTCGGAATCAATCCGTTATACCAAGTATATACTTCACGAAGGAAATAATCAAAGAATAATAAGTTTACTTAAAGTATATACTTGCCTCTTGTTCTTTGGGTGTTTCCGAAGTAATTGTTCCCTTACCTTATTGCGAAATAAATGCTCGAGAGAATAAAACCGTATTTAAAGTATATACTTGCCTCTTATTCTTTTGTGGATTTATGTAGCATACCTTGTGCTTTCAGCTTTCAGCAGCCTTACTTTCATTGCCTTAGCCATCCATCTATGATCTACCTCGCATTTTTATCACCTCGCTGCAATTATTAATGTTCAATTCATAGCATAATTAAGTTAATGTATATATCATCATGTGTAATATTTCAGTTGTGAGTGCTTCTTATGCAATTTAAGATGTACTTATTAGTATTTGTGTGACTTATCATCACGATATAGAGCCTTGTGATGGATTAATCTTTGGCTTGCAAAGATTTTTGTGATCAAGCTTTGTGATGCGCTTGCCTCTTGCTTTGATTTGTATCTTGCCTTTTGTTTTGCCTCAGTTCTCATATCTTGCCTCACATCTCTCTCATCAGTTCGGGGTCTTATCTTGCCTCCTAGTTAAGGTCTTATTATGCCCCACCCCGTTGGTCAGGTATTTTCGACGAAGTCTCAAGCGCTCTATACCCTTGCGAAGTAAAGATCCATTAATCTCGCCTTATCTCGCTCATTGAGGTCTTATTATGCAACAATATCACAGGGCTACCTACTCCCGTGAGTACCATCCCCGTAACATTGCCGAATTTTGTGGTCACTCAGCTCCCTAAAGGAGGGTGCCATCCCTTCCCCTTTGAGTACCCCCGTGCTTTTGGGCTTAGGTATCAGTTATTTCGTGACCTCGTGCCCTTTCGCCGATGTGGCTCTTGGTTACGAAGTCACACCCTAGTTGAGGTGGTTTTGGGACCGAGCGGAAGAACTACACCAGGCCATCTTCTTCTCCACTGGCTCATTCTTACACCCTTTACCGAGTGGTTACCCAATTGGGCCCCCCAGCGGATAGGTCTTACTTCCTGCCCCTAGCTGGTGGTTATTAGCCATATCCCGAGATTATCTCGTGACGCGCGTTAGGTCTTACATTTTCCTCTTGCACTTTGTGCGAACTAGGTTGCACACCACGAGGTCTCAGCCTCCCTATGTAGAGGTTTTTTATAGAGCTTACGATCGCCTATTCTTCTGTACGTATTTTCTGTGGGTCTTACGCAGCCTCCTAATGAGGTCTCATTTTTGGCCCTTGCATTCATATACATTCGAATTTGCATCTTGTTTTCTGCTTTGTTTATGTTGCTCTTTTGATTAAGAAAAATAAATGCTTCATTCCATTTTCTGGCTGCTAACAAAATGGTATATATATATATATATATTTTATAAAACAATTCTTTACGAGTCCCAGCTTCTCAAGGATAATACTTCTTGATGTAAATTGGATTCCATGGATGGTCTAGTCTGCGACCCTGCCTTTCTGCTTCGCCATATATCACGTCTCCGTTGCTATCTGTATCTTTCCCTTCACAACCCGCGAGCTCATAAGCTCCGTTCCCTACTTTTCTTTTCACGATGAAAGGTCCTTCCCACGTAGGCTACAGCTTTCCTCCGGGTCCATTTTGATACGAGGGTATCTCTCGCAGAACTAACTCCCATGGAACAAAGCCTATTTCTTTCACCTTCTTGTTGTACTCACGATATAGTCGTCGGTGATAGTTAGTCATGTGTTGTAGAGCAATCTCCCCGTTCTCTTCCAAGTCATCTATATTTTTTAAGATCAGGTCCGAGTTCAGGCCCTTTTTCCAGGCCTCTCGTTTTGTGGTTGGAAACATGATCTCAGTAGGAAGAACCGCCTCTACTCCATATGCCAAACAAAAAGGGGACAATCCGGTTGCTTCTCGTCTGGTGGTTCTGTATGACCACAGCACCTTCGGAACTTCTTCGCACCAGTTATGGATATTCCCGTCTAGCTTCTTTTTTAGAGTGGATGCTATCGTTTTGTTCATCGCCTCTGCTTGACCATTACTCTATGGGTATAGCAGAGGTGACTTTGCAGACTGTATCTTAAAAGTGTTAAATAGCATCTTCACGTTCTCTCCCTCGAATTGCATTCCATTATCTGAGACTATCTGCAGAGGGATTCCGAATCTACATATAATATGCTCGAGTATAAAATCGTATATGTCGCCATCTCGCGTATTCTTCACTGGTTTGGCTTCAACCCACTTCGTGAAATAGTCTGTTGCCACTATCAGGTATTTTCGCTGCAAGCTTCCGGCAACAAATGGTCCCACGATGTCTATTCCCCATATGGAGAATGGACACACACTTAGAACATAATTCAGGTTCGTCGAGGGTGCGTGTATACGTTTTCCGAATCTCTGACAAGCTTCACACCTCGTTGCTACACCTTTTGCATCTTTATGCATGCTCGGCCATAAGTATCCTTGCATTTTGGTTTTATAGGCCAATGATCTAGTTCCGCTGTGATTTCCAGCATCACCGTAATGTATTGCCTTCATGATTTGCACTCCTTCTTCCTGTGACAAGCATCGCAGCAGTGGTCCTAGGAATGATCTCAGATATAAAATTCCTTCTCTTAGTTCATAGTTTGTAGATTTCCCCTTGATTTTATGTGCCTCAAATCTATCCCTAGGAAGATCTCCCCTTTCGAGGTACTTGTGAATAGGTGTCCTCCAGTCATCTTCTCCCAATTTTTTAGGTATGCTATCCTCTATTATCATTATGAACTTTTCATCTTCCAACTCGTTGGTTACCGAGGGGTGCATTAACCTTTCAATTCAGATATATTTCTCCGAGGTATCTTCGAACATTGATGCGATGAAGACTAAGGCATCTGTATGCCTATTATTATCTCTGCTTACTTGCCTCCAGATTATATTTGGTATTTTCTTTGAATACTCTTTCATGAGTTGTAAATATCGGTTCATCACAGCATCATTCGCCTGGTACCTTCCTTCTATCTTCTTGACCACCAACTGAGAGTCGCTGGTTATTATTATTTCTTCCAACTTCATCTCGATGGCTATCCTTAGAGATTGTATGACCACCTCATATTCCGTTTCGTTATTAGTAGCTTTATATTCCAATCGAAAGAAAAATACCGTCCTCGCTCCTTTTAGCGAAGTAAATACTATTCCCATTCCTCCTCTAGCGCTGTTGGAGGATCCGTCCACAAATATTTTCCATCTCCTTGGATGATTTTCTTTCAGTATATCCGTAGGATCCGGACGCTCTTCATATATATCTAACATCTCTTCCACTCATTCATCTTCTTCTATCGGAAACTCGGCCAGAAATTCTGCGACTATGTGTGACTTCGTTAAAGTCTGGACTTCGTATTTTAAACTTAATTGATCAATTCGGGTATTCCACCTTTCAACTCGCCCAACTCTCCTCGTATTATTTAAAGTTGACTCTATCGGGATTCTGGTTAGAACCTTTATTTTGTGAGTCTGAAAATAAGTTCTCAACTTCTCTGACGAGTACACCAACGCTAGAATTAACTTTTCTATCTTTGGGTAATTCTTTTCAGCAGTATTGAGGGTTTGCTGACGTAAAAGATAGGCTTTTCGACGCCTTCATCTGTCCGAAGCAACACTGAACTTACTGCGGTTGGTGTAGCTGCAAGACAAATCAGTAATTCTTCGTATGGTTCGGGATTCTGAAGAATTGATAAGTTAATAAGATATTCTTTTATATTTTGTAGTGCCTGTTCACATTCTTGTGTCCACGAGAATTTTGCTCCCTTCTTCAAGATGTCGAAGAAGTGTTTGCATCTATCGGAAGATTTAGAAATGAATCTACCCAAAGCTGCCAACTGCCCATTTAGTTTTTGCACGTCTTTCACCGTTGCTGGCGATGGCATGTCCAATATGGCTTGAACCTTAGATGGATCCACTTAAATTCCCTTCTCGGACACGATATGCCCTAGAAACTTCACTGATTCTACGCCAAATATACACTTCGCAGGATTTATTTTCATTTTGTACGCTCTTATCTGTTCGAAGATTTCTTTTAAATCCTCAACATGATCCCCTGACTCCTTAGTTTTTACCATCATGTCGTCGACATAGACTTCAAGTTTATTGTGCACCCATTTAGCGAAAATCTTCTCGACCATCCGTTGGTAGGTTTCCCCCGCATTCTTCAGACCAAATGGCATTCTCGTGTAGCAATACAACCCTTTAGGGGAGAAGAAGGCCGTGTGTTATTGGTCTTCCTCCGCGAGTGGTATCTGATTGTATCCACAATAACCGTCCATAAATGTCAGCCGCTTGTACCCGGATGCAGACTCCACCATCTACGGTATATTGGGTAGTGGGAAGCTATCCTTCAGAGAAGCAGTATTCAAGTCACTAAAATATATACATATTCTTATTCATGTAGTCTTTTTTGGTACAATCACCATGTTGGCTATCCATGTTGGATACTTCGCGGGTCTTATTATTCCTGAGTCCAGCATTTTCTCTAATTCTTGCTTTATCTGCTCGTGGTAAGCAGTTGCTATCTTTCGTATTCGTTGCTTTATTGGCTTAATTGCTGGGTTTAGATCCAGCATGTGACAAGCGACTTCGGGGTCTATCTCAGGCATCTCGTTCATTCCCCATGCAAAGATATCAATGTACTCTTTCAGTAGCCTTATCAACCTTTCTTCTTCTCCCGCCTCCATCCTTGTCCCAATCCTCACTATTTTAGCCTCATCTTCGCTACCCAAGTTTATTTCTTGTGTGGGTTCTACTGCTGCGAATTTCATGATTGGTTCTCCGAGCGGGGATGGATCCTTTAATTGCTATAAAGGCTTATTTTTATCTTCTGGAATTTCACTGGGAATAGCCCACCCTTCTTTCGCTTTGACCATATATATCATAAATTCTTCTTCCCTCTTTGCTTCTTGCACTCTCTTCTTTTGTTCCTTCCTTCGCCTTATCTTCTCGTCATAGTTATGCACATCTTCTTCGTTGCACTCTCTGGATTCTTTCTGATCTCCCTTTATCTCTCCGATTCCGCTTGGCATTGGAAACCGGATAGCTTGGTTGTATGTGGATGCTATTCCCTTGATTCCTTGTATCCATGGACGCCCGCCCAATCAGAGCGTTGTAAGGGGATTCCACATCCACCACACATACCGTTACCTCAGTTTCTAGTTCCCCTACGAAGATTTTAACGACTAATTCCCCTCTCGGCTTTGATGCCACTCCGTTAAACCCATAGATGTTATAAGTCGACGGTACTAGGTCCGAATCTCGGTAACCCATTGTTTTAAATGTGTGATAAAAGAGTATATCCACTGAACTGCCTGTGTCCACCAAGATCCTGTCTATTGCCCATATTTTCTTTTTTCTCGTGAACTTTCTTCCCACTTTGTATGTTCTCCGAAGTTCAAAGTGCTCACCAAAGGATCTATGTGCGAAGCTCCTCCCTCTGGGGCGTCTGCTGCCGAAAATAAAATAATTGCCTTTTGCCATTCTTCCAATGGCTCTTTCTTTGCAATGCTGAATATCTCATTTCCTTCAAAATCTCTCTTATGAACCCTTTGTAACACATTATCATGAAAGTTACGTATATTCTTCGCAGAGTGAATAATGGAGTTACAGTTTAACCTCTGGGTTCCTCTATAAATTTCGATTCGGTATACATTTGTTTGCTTTTGATCACCCTTCCGAGGTGGTGGCGGTGGTAAGGGTCCTGAATCTGCCAAGAAATGCTTGAGTTTCCCCTTTTCAATTAGACGAAGTATTATCCGTCGGATGTTTCTGCAATCTTCCGTGCGATGTCCGTGAAAACAATGATACTTGCAAAAGTCATTATTTCTCACACTTGAAAAGGGTTCCACCCTAAAATTTGCTGGGGGAGGAATTTCTTCTGTTAGAACAATTGACTCCCATATCTTCTTGACTGTGGTGTTAAGTTCAGGTAATACTACGTCTTCGAATTGTGGCCTCTTCCCTCCGTATTGCTGTCCTGGATTGTATCTTCTCGAATTCCTCGGATTATCACCTCGGGACTCATAGTTCCGAGGTCTGGAGTCGACATACCTCGGATGTTGATCTATCCACTCTTGGTCTCCACTGGAAACTGCTACCAACTTTGCGGGGATTGTTGCTAACGGTTCTGTGTCCACATATTTCGTGTTATCTTCTATTACGTTCGCTATTCTTGGTAGCAGACGCGAGTTCCCTTCCTTGGATTGAATCGGAGCTGCCTCAATAGCCTCCCTTTGTTTTTCTTCCAATGCCACGTACTCCTCCTGATATTCTCGGAGTTCACTCATCGATATTGTGTTGCGAATTACGAAAAGCTGTGTGTGCAAGAGGTCGGTTGGTATTAACGCGTTAACGAAGGCCAGGATGAAATTTCTATCATCTACCCTCCCTGCGAGTTCATTGCATACTGTTCTCCATCTCGTAATTAGACTTCGCAGATTTTCGCCTGGTTTCCTTCTTAAGTTGAACAAGGTTTCTATCCCAGGTCTTAACATATTATTGCTTATGTAAGTTGTCAAGAATACTCTTTGTAAATCTTTGAACGACGAAATTGAACCTTCCGCTAACCCTTCAAACCATTTTGAGGCTTCCCTGGTTAAGCTAGCTGGAAAATACTGGCACAATACCGTTTCGTACCTCGCCCACTGCATTAGTGAAAGGGTGTACTGTTTTAGATGTTGTATAGCATTTCCTGTTCCGCCGAAGATACTTTCGAAGGTTGGAATTGAACACCTTCCTGGGATTCTTCCCTCCAGCACTTCGCGCGAGAATGGCGATTTGTCAGCTTCCACAATTGCCTCTGTCAGCTGCACTCTTCCTTCTCTTCGTGGATTGTTGAGTAACGTTTTCATCTCCTGTATTTCGTTCATGACTGTTTGATTGACCTCATCTCGCCTTCGCTTTCTCATTCTTCTATCTCGCTCATCATTATCTTTTCTCCTTTCTTCCTCGTGTCCCCTTCTCTCTTCTCGATGTCTCTCTTCTTCCGCGTATCTCCTCGCTTCCTCTTGCCATTGTTGTTCACGTCGTCTTTGTTCTTCCCGAGATCTTTCCTCCCTTTGTATCCTTTCATCTTCTCTTCTCCTTTCCTCTTGCCGAAGCCTCTCCTCCTCCCGAGTTATTTCTTCCTCAAACCGCCGCCTTTGGTCTTCCCACATAGTTTCCTCCAAAGCTCTCCTCAACAACCTTTCTTCGCTGCTTTCCCTTCGATGCCTCCGCCTCCGTTCTCCCCTTTCTCCTCCCTGTTCATCCTGTGGTATCTCTCCCCCTTGGATTACATTTTCTCTTGTACCGTCTTCATCTCGCACATCTCGAACAGTCATTTATTCATTAAGTTGGTTATTTTGCTGCACCAAGATCGCGTTCTGCCTCATGAGTATGGTTCTTTGCTCCATTAGAGCTCTTTGTCTTTCTCTTTCTAAATGCAGCACCTCTATGATATGATCTAATGTCATATTTTCTTCACCGGCGTCCTCCTCTCTGTTTCCTTGAACGGGTTCTTCTTCCTCCTCCGTTTCGGTGTTAGCGGTATGGATCGATCCCTCTCGATAACGTTCATCATCTTCCTATTGGATTTCACCTTGTCTCCCTCCTCTATTTGACGTTTTGCCCCTCTCCATCCTTCCTCCTCCTCTTCCTGCTAGACGCAAGCTTCTCCTTGACGCGATGAGGTGTCGTTCTCGTTCCGGTACTCTTGCCATGGACAACCCGTTAAACTTTCTTTCTCCGATTCACCTGCTTTTGACCGGATCTAACTTGCTCACCTTCCGGGAAGCAGATCTCAAATCTACCATTTCTCGATATTACTATGATTTCCTAATCACTGCTCTCCAACCCTTGTGAAGTAATAACTTACTTAATGATTTATATGACAACAGATCTCTCAAACTATCTCAAGTGAGACTGAAATCTCAACTTGAGATCCCTGTTTCTCGGCGCCAAAATGTAACTACAGAAAATCCATAGTTACACCCACTTACTAGTTTGACAAACACAAAGTTAAGAAAGTACGAGTTTATCAACAGATCTTTGTTTATTGAACCTTTTTTTAGTATCTAAGTTACAAACCACTCAAGAACACTCTCAAGAACCATATCGTTCTCTCACAAATGTTCTCTCTCTCTTACCTTAAAGACCCAACCCCTTTCAACGAAGGTTAAGTCCTCCTTTTATAGGGGAAAGTTACATAGTGGGATACAACCCGATTTACCTCGGAAACACACTTTTTACTTCGCTCAGAACAACTTTATGCTTCCTTTATGCCTTAAAGATCGGCTCTGGTCGGGGACAGTTGTCCAATTTCTTGCACAACAATCCACACTTCGCTCAATATACTTCGGGAATCTTACTATTTCTTGGACAACAAGTCGAACTTCGCGTAATAGACTTCGCATGTCTCCTCTTTTCTTGGGCAACAATCCACACCTCGCACTCCCTATTTACTTCGCTAGATGCCTTCTCGAGCAAGTTAGTGCTATCTCGTGGCAGATCTGACACTTGATTTGACTATTCGCTTACACCTCTTTGGGAGTGGTGAATAATATCTTTCTCAAAGATTCTCCTTATTGTCTCGCTCAACCTACCTCGAACACGTGGCAGAGTGTTTTTCTGTACACAAAATTGGTCAAAAAGACCAAAAAAAAACATTTCCTAGGTGAAACAGATTGCTAGGTTTAGATACTATTTATATAGCCAAAAAAAAAAAACTGTTCATATAGCCAAAATGGATATTTCACCCAGAATTTTGTTTATTAATTAACCTGAAGAGACAAATATGTCCCTATCTTCTACAAGTAAACAGTAACCAAATAAAAACAGAGTACACTAAAAAAAAAAAACAGAGTACAAAAAAAAAAAAGAATTAATTGCTCTGTTTTACGAATTAAAACAGAGCAAAAAACATAGTGCGTGAAACATATCAAAACAGAGTGCGTGAAACAGAGTAAGAAACAGAGTGCCTGAAACAGAGCATATCCTTCATCTACCTCATGCCAACCATAACTTCCATCACCTGCACATTTGTAATATTATCTCCTGCATTCATTCTATTGCAATACCAACCAGTCCACCTGACACTTCACTAGAACCAGTTTCTCCATCATCAAAACAACACCACCAGTACCCATTAGATCCATTACTGCCACCAGATCCAACAACTGCAGCTGCAACCAAACTCCAGTACAAGCACCTCCAAGCCATTACATCTAACTGCAACAGAAAATGTCCGCATCCACATACATGTCAATTTCACAAATGTCTGCATCCACATATATGAATGCATATGACCTATGAAATGCTACATGATCTATATTGTCGTTTGATTTTGTATCTTCTAAACAAAAGGAAGATGCTTTCAATACATTTTTATCACCCAGAAACTTAAATTATACTAGTTAATTGTCTATCTCTAAGAAATATTCTACAAACAGATTGCAATAGACATATATGAGTGTCCTTATCTTAGATGATATACAATAATGACTATAAAAATGCTTAAATAAATTAAAGAGAAGAAAAACAAAGTGCAAATACCTGCAATTTCAGTTCCTCAGATTTAGATTGAATTTCCTTTCTTGCAGGCCTACCACTTTCAAAGTCCATCAATATGGAAAGTAGTGATTGCCCCTTTTTGTTTGTGAGAAGAACATTACCTGGTTTGATGGAATTATGTGCATAGGGGGGAGTCAATATTGTGCATGTACTTCAGTCATGCACATAACTGTAGCATAGAATGTTAAATGCTTCGCTTTTTTTTTTTATCAATGGGTAGTTTAGATTGGGTCAGTCAAAACTATCTTTTGCTACAAGAATCAGTCTACAAAATTCCCGACAAAAATGGGAATGGGTATAGTAATTAGGATGATTCAATCACCTGAAGGAATATCTGGAGAACTTCCTTTGTAGAAAATCGTTCATTCTTTATTTTCATAGCTTTTGCATGATCCACCACGGCTCCCTCCAAATGGACTGCAAATAGCAAGTAGGATTTATTATTCCAGGTTTTATCTGTTGTGACCTACACAAGCAAGCGAAAGGAAAACATAAAGGGAGAATCACACTTCATGCATTTAGTAGCAGCACTGTCTGAAACCCACCATGGTGATTCCACATCCAACACTTCTTTACAAGCAGCTAGAGGATTAAGAAGAGGAGAAGCACTTGGAGAGAAAACATTCTGGTAAACACTATCACAAATATCCTTAAAAATCATATACTTTATAGGCGAACTGATGTCCAACTGATCTTCAACTTCAACAAAACAATCACCATTATTAGTACTCTAACCCTAATCCTGACCAGTCAATATCGCAACAATCCCACCTAACACATTCTTCAAATTCACCTAACCAAATTCCACCAAACTGGATGAAACCAGTTTCATCTGAGTTTAATATGAGTGAAACTAAACTCAATCCGATCTAACACATAATGAAACCAGTTTCATCCTATGTTAGACATAGGTGAAGCTAAATTCAAGCCAACGTAACACTAGATGAAACCAGTTTCATCTTAGTGTAAATGTAGATTGAACCAAATTCAGTTTCATCATAATCATTAGAATGAAACCCAGTTTAGTATAGGATGAAACCCAGTTTCATCCTTTGTTTACAATGACTGATACCTAATTCAAAAATCATAAATTCATCCTACCTATAGATGAAACCGGTTTTCATCCTAGTTTAAAATGGGTGAAACCAAATTCAACCCAATTTAGTATAGGATGAAACCCGGTTTCATCCTTTGTTTACAATGAGTGATACCTAATTCAAAAATCATAGATTCATCCTACATGTAGATGAAACCGGTTTTCATCCTAGTTTAAAATGGGTGAAACCAAATTCAACCCAATTTAGTATAGGATGAAACCCAGTTTCGCCATGTATGTTCAACTCAATCTAGCACAAGATAAAAACCAGTTTCATCTAATTAAGATGAAATCAGTTTCATCCTAGTGTAAATGTGGAAGAAAACCAAATTCAGTTTCATCCTAATCATTAGAATTAGGTACACCAACACATCACACATTAAACCTGGTTGAAAGTAGTTTCATCCTAGTTTAAACCTGCTGAAATTGCAGATTAAACCTGGATGAAACTAAGTTCATCCTATTTTATAGTAACATGGTTCACCAATAACAACTCAATACAACTTCACAACATACACTCCAATTTCACAACAAATTTCAAGTTTACTAAAACTTTGACCAGATTTAATAAAACTTAAATGTATGATTTTCAGTTTCGTTCAATTTTGAATGGGTAATGTGCAAAATTGCATTAAAATTAAGCATTTGAGAAGATTAGGGTGAAATTAAGATGCAAATGAAACTAATTTCAAAATCATAAAAAAATAAATCGAAGAAAACCTAAAATTAATAGATAGAAATGGTAATTACCATGTTTGTGGTGATGATGTTGATTCATGAAGATCGAACTAACTAGGTTTTATTGGGTGGTGGTGGATGTCGAATATCAAGATTCGGTGTTTTGTGGAAGTACGTCATTCTTAAAGACCCTAAAAATGGTAGAGGAAGGTGGTGGTGTTGGCTGTACTTGTTGTAGACGCTGATGGTGGTGGTTGTAGTTATTGTCGATGGTGGTGGTGGTAGATGTGGTCATAGTTGATGATTTTGGTGGTGGAGAAAGAGAAGGAGTAATAACCATATGGTGGTGTTAGATTTTTTGGTGGTGACGATGATGTTTGTCGATGGCGATGATGGAGAACTCAGAAGAATTTTTGGATCTGGTTTTTGGTGGTGACGATGATGTTGGTCGATGGCGATGATGGAGAACTTAGAAGAAATTTTGGATCTGGTTTTTGGTGGTGACGATGATGTTTGTCAATGATGATGGAGAACTCAGAAGAATTTTTGGATCTGGGTTTTGATGGGGAAGAAGAATGAGTTTCGTTTGTAAGGGGAAATGGGAAAAGATAATGGAGAAGAGGGGTATAATGGTCTCTTTTCTTAACTGTCCATCTCACCCAGACATTATTCTTACCCATCCATTTGACCCAGAAAAACTATATTTTTGGCTATATAGCCCATTTTCTGTTTTCTGTACCTACAAAGGTCGCCAACACTTCAGACTTCAGTCATCTCTTGTAGCGCAATCATCATTATTCACAATTATATTCTTCTCAAGTTCATTCACCGAGCAACCACTAAACTTCCATCATCATTCTCGGAGACAACCCATCTTCGTCCATTATTTACCGTCATCCATTTTCTCAACCCTTCATTCTGTTGAGAACCCTTGTCCATCTTATGATCGTAAAGCAACTCTGGTAACCCAAAATTCCAGTAGCAGTAGCAAACGTTTCAGCTGAATTCCCAGCTGATAAAACTTCACCACGCTAATTCAAATTATCCACCACCGAATGCACAGCTCACCGGTGCAAATATCAGCAACACCATCTCAGCAACTCAACTTCTTTGGTCCTTCGACTGCACAACAGCTCCATCGACTTCATTTCGAGTAGAGGATAGGAACCCATTGCAGCACACATCAGCTTTTCTTATTCAGTCCATGCAGAAACGACTACCTGCACCCCTTTCAATAACCCAAGTGACGGCAGCAACTCCATGCATTCGTTTCGCCAAACCCATGAACCGAAACTCCACTCCATCTCCAGCACCGTCTAACCCTGACGGCAAACACTCATCTATCGACTGCACTTCAGGCCAAGAGACCCAAATCCATTTTTGCTGTTGCTGTCGAGCTGCTTCTTTCAATCACGAAATGCGCCAGCCATCACCACCATCACGCTCAACTCTTCTTCTCCGAGAGTAAATCAGTCAACCTAGCTACTTGCCTTGATATTTCATGAACGGGACCACTTCAATCATCAGTATAACACCTTGATCTTGCAATATCCATGGACAAACATTTGCTTGAGAAATGAAAGTGCTGAGACGTACTTGATGCGTAAGAAATGAGTATGTCATACACCATGCTAGTGGAGTCTGCCACGTTCTCTGCCTAATCCACTAGTGGAGCTCACTGGAATGTCATACACCATGCTAGTTAACAACACCTTTTGTACCCATTTGATCTTCTTGGCCATCAGTGGACTTCGCATTATTGGGTCGATAACAAAATGTTGTGTTGTTTGGCAGTGACATGGATCTAGTGGTGCGACCACCATAAGCCTATCTCTTTGGTACGGTGAGTTGGTTTGGTGCTTTTCGCCTCAAATGCCATTTAGCTTCGCATTTTGCCATTTATTTCCGAGTGAACGGATTTCACTTGTACTTTCTACAAAAGCACTAAAATATAGTTATTAGCCAAAATATCGAGTCCTAGCTAATATAAATATGGGTATAAAATGTAGCACTTACGTGCTTATCACATACATCTATTTCTTAAGCTCATTCATCATCATTACAAACCCGTCACCTGCAATAGAATAGCAGCATCACAATTCTCTTAATCCGCTAAGTCCTTCCCTGTATCGGACCACCAACATAGCTCTCGATCTGTTATAGCAGCGACCACCATTATCACCATCCAAACTCAACTTCTGGTACTTAATTTGACAACCCATTTTCTCAACTGCGTCATACTCATCCTCCTTATTTCTGCTACTGCAACTGACAGAATCCATTACCACTAACACCTGCTCAATCCCTGTTCAACCAGCATACCCATTTCTCCCATGACCTTCTTATTTGACAGAACCCCAGCTTCCATTTCACAGATTCAAAATCACAATAGCTTCGAACCCATCTCAATCACAGCAGAATCTAATTACCTTCTCTTTTTCTTGATTCATTCAACACCATCAGTAACAACAGCTTCACATCTCAGTTCTTCAAGTTTTTTATTTCTCAACACCAACATCAGATCCCATTTCTTAATTTATTTCGAGCCTTGAAACTCCACTAAAATACCCCAATTTTGAACCTCAATTCCACCATCAAAACCTAATTTCTTCATAAGCCGTCTCCAATTTACAGCTTCCAATTCTCGATTTCGATTCAGCAGCAATATCACACACATTCGAACCCTAATCAATCCACCAAAATAACTCAAACCCCAATTTTGTCTTCTCGTTCTAAGAATCGATCTATGATTCAATTCTATTCTCGGTTTTTGGTTCTCTTGGCTGTTCTCAGATGCACATCAAACCCACATATCAGATTCAACAGCAGCCATACCTTGATTTCTCGTCTTATTCGCAATCACAGATTCAACCAAAGACCCGTTTAATCATGGCAGCAACTAGCTGTTCTCCCTTCTCGTTCTCGATTTCTAATCGTGTCCAGCAAAAACAGTAGCCACTACTTTGTTTTCGTTTCAGGTGAAAGAGGTGGTGAATGAGAGAAAACATCTCTCGATTTTAGGGCTTTAGTAATGGGATAGCTATTTGCACCCATTGTGCTTGGATACGACCACCCAATGGAAGCCCCTTAGCCTCATCTAATCTATGTTTAACACTCCCCCAAAAGAGTCGTCCCTTAACCTTTGGTCGGCTCCGGATAGTGTTTGCCCTATAAATGTCAGTTTTGCCCTTTTTGCTCAAATTGGGTGATTTCTTCTTCTTTATATCCGTATGACTCCAGAGTACCTAATAACTCAAAAACATGCGTAAAATACATAATTTACAAGAAAAATAGCAAAGAAAGCATAAACTCTATAGATAGTAAATACGGTATATTCTTCACCTATCAGATAAATCAATCACCCTGAGATGCATGATGTAACATGTATGCAGTTAGCTTGTTTGCATAATTAAATGCTCAAAAGAAACTCATGTTGTTTGTTATATGTTATTAATCAATGGTTGCTTGCATTGTTTGTAAAAATAATTTAAAAGTTATAAATGATTTCATGTTTAACTGTTAGATAGAATATGGTTTCATGCTAACGGAGGGTAATGATCCCCGAGAGTTAAATGGGTAATGATACCCATGTAGGAACTAGTGTTCCGGATCATCGATGATGGTTGTTCGTGTCGGATGGCGAAAATGAAATGGGTAATGATCCCCGAGAGAAAATAGGTATGATCCAGATAGGAACTTTTGTTCTGACCATCGATAACGGTTGTCCATGCCAATTTATAAACGATAGGTGGGTGCACGAACCAAGGACATTCGTACCGTGAACTCATGAACTAAAATGACATGAATAAAAATTCAGAATTAATTCGGGCGTTGTGAAATTCTAAACAAAATCGTTGAATGTATTTCTTCTTTAATTCCTTGCGATATTTGTATATATTTTTGAGGATGAGAAAGTATGCCTATTTTATATATGGTGGTATAACAAAATTCGGAGAAGGGTATAGGTATAAAAAATTTCAAAAAATTTTAGGGTTTTTATGTTAATCAAATTGTATAACTTTTGTGAGTACTATTAGAGCACTTCTCGGTCGAACTCGCAAGGGTTGATATCTCAAGCTTTTTTGTCAAGTTTAGTTTCCAAAACTATAAGTCTTGATTTCTAGTCTACTTATATCCAAGTCTCGGATTTGGATAGTAAGTGTAGTTGATCTTTAGACTTCACGGCGTTCATCGAATGAAGACGAAGAACTACTCAAGGGAACTTGTGGAACTTCATCAACAAAAGGTATGTGGAGACTTGAACTCATCTATCATTCAAAATTCTATCTACTTTATCTCCTATTTGAGACAAAAATTCGTATTGCTATATAGACTTAAAATATACACATTTGGTATTTCGAGCCGAGTTTATCTCGCTTATCTATTTCTCGAAATATGTGCTGGTAAGCTTTCGCTTTAACCAAGTTCATCTTTTATTCTTGACGAAAGTCAAAAGATGGTCATGTAAAAATCGCCTTGTAACATCTTACATAATTTGTGTGAGACAATCATTAATTTGATGTAGACTCGGAATGTTTCGTATTGATCATTCGATCACTTGAAAATTGCTTTGAAGCTAACAGTTTGTGTGAGACAGCTATTGTCGTCTTCCAAGAATGTTTCAATGATTAAAATGAGGGTTTAGAACATGTAACCATGATTGGATATAAACATAGTGTGTAATCACATTTGTGTAAAGTCCAAAATCGGGAACCAAGGTATGCGTACCCGTACGCATATTGGTTGGTTGTTCAAAGTCCGGGAACTAAGTATGCGTACCCGTACGCGTACTGGCAGAAGTCCAACTCCCGTGAATTTCTGCTGGAGTTTGGAAGTGTAAGTGGTATGTGTACCCGTACGCATACTGTCGTAACCAAACTCAGTCTGGCTACTTAGGTATGCGTACCCGTTTGCATACTTAAGTAGGTTATGTTATAAAATCGGTTTGTTCATGAACTAATATATCTATATAATAAGGAATGCAATCTATTACAAATCGTGGGTATAATGTTCTTGAAATGATTCGAGTGAATCAAAATCAATTTTGTTTCAATTGTGTCTTGTATATTTCTATGAGAATATAAATTATTGAACAACTCTCTAACTAGTTTCATTTGAGTTATTTGAACTAGTTATGATAAAGATGAATAAGGTTGATATGAAAGTGCTCATATGGATAACCATTGGTTAACTATTGTTGAACCAACTAAGTGAACACGTTCAGGTACGGTTACCTTTATCTAAATGATGATGATGGTGCATTTCATTTGTGTATAACAAGCTAAGTTCGATCTAACAGTTGAAAGATATTAGCTTGAATCTAATAACGTTTTCATCGAACAGTGAATATTGAATGCTTTGTTACCAAGGTAACTTAGATTGCAAACCCTTATTTGAAGACTATATAAAGAAGAACCCTAGCAACTGGGAACCTAATCCCCACACCTCATGTGTGATACTAGTTGCGATGACAGATGTTTTTTCTTTAACCTTAGGTTTTTCATGATACTCTATAGGTTAATGACTTAAAGACTTCATTGGGATTGTGAAGCCAGACCCAACTATTTTCTCTATAGTTGCGTGCTCTGATCTTGCTGTTTTCTATCGCGATTGAGTACTATCTTCTTTAAGATTTTCTCGAGATTTATTCTCTGATAGGAAGATTGAAAAGTTATCACAAACATCTTCGTCTCATTGTTTGTGATTCCACAATATCTTATTTCGTTAATCGATTAAGATTATTATGAGGTGATTAGTAATACTAGGTTGTTCTTTGGGAATATAAGTCTGGTTTATCAATTGGTTCATGTTCACTTGATTTATCAAAAGACGGAACAAAACTCATAGGTTTATCTGTGGTAGACAGATTTATCTATACAATAGACTTTTCTGTGTGAGACAGATTTTTTTATTGAGTTTTCAACTTTGGGTCCTAGTAACTCTTAGTTGTGGGTGAGATCAGCTAAGGGAATCAAGTGTGTAGAATCCTGCTGGGGTTCAGAGACATAAAGAGCGAAATTTTACCTTGATCAGTGTGAGATTGATTATGGCTCAACTACATTCTAGTCCGAAGTTAGCTTGGTAGTAGGCTAGTGTCTGTAGCAGCTTAATACAGTGTGGTGTTCGAATCTGGACTAGGTCCCGGGTTTTTTTTTTTGCATTTGCGGTTTCCTCGTTAACAAAATTTCTGGTGTCTGTGTTATTTATTTTCCGCATTATATTTTATATAATATAAATATCACAGTTTGTGCATTAGGATCAATCAGTTCTTGAATCCGGCCTTTAGATTGTTGATCAAATTGATTGACACTTGAACATTGGTCTTTGGTACAGTTCAAGTTATTTATCTTATTCAATCGGTCTCGCAAATTTCTATTTGTTTGATTGCGGATTGAATTGAGAAATTGAAATATAAACTCTTTGATATACTTTTCTTAAGATTGAGTCTAGCTGTCTAGATGATTCTCTTGAAAGTATATTGGAGTTTGTCTATACAGATTACTAAGCGAAATATTGGGTATGTTTGTTATACCCCCGATTTTTCAATTGGTATCAGAGCAGGCAAACACGTTTAAGACCTTATAAGTTTGTGTTTGTAGCGATCTGACTTTATTCACGAGTTTATCTCTAATAACGTACCAGTTCAGAAATTACCAGATGAATTTTAAAGATTTGATTCATATGAGATAAATGTCACATCTAAGTCAATATCTAAACATTATCTTGATGTAAAAATTGTTGATAACTGGGAAACATGCCTAGAAGAACAATTTGATGAAATTTCTGATGAAGGTGGTTCAGATATTGATAGAGATGTTGATGAGGAAGTCTTAGAGTATGTGAAGTCTTTGGATTCGGTGGAAAAGAAGAAGATGATAACTTCTCATGTCACACCTCTTCTGACTCCTCTCTGTCGAAAAAATAAGAAATTAAGAAGATGTTATGCAGGTGTTTATGTTTCGAATCGTTCTAACGAATCGATCCTCAAGGATTCTTATGAAAACCTACGTATGATGTCAATTAAATGTGATAATGTGTATCGAAAACACTTCTTATTGGAAGAGAAACTTGCATAAACTGAAGCAACGATTAATTCTCAGCAAGCAAGTTTTGATGATAGAGAAAGCGCTTATCTCGCTAGATAAAAACGTCTTGAGGCTGATTTACCCGCTGCTCTTGATGAAATCAAGATGTTAGAAGATGACTTGAAAAAGTTCAATACTAGTTCAATAAAATTAACCACTATGCTAGGAGCAAGTAAAAATCATCGTGATACATGAGGATTGAGCTATAAGGGAATAGATTCTCCAAGTATTAGCAAAGAGGTAAAATTTGTCAAGGATTGTGATTCTTCTCAACAAAAGGTTTCCATTTATGGCAAAAGTGAAATACCTTCACCGGAAGTTAAGATTCGAAAGATCAAAGTATATCAACCTCCAAAGTCAGCACACACGGATCGAGGTAAGAACATTCCTTATGTTTGTCACTATTGCGTAAATAAAGATCACCTGGAAAGGAGATGTCATTTCCGTATAAGGAATGAGAAACTTCATGATGTTCTTGTTTGGGCATCACAAGAAGTTGTGAAACCAAGATTATATGTTAAGACTAATCCCCTTAACGTTACAGGTTGTAACTGTCCAACCTTTAGGCAAAGGAATCAGTGTTGTGATGAACCTAGATTTGCCTATAAACGTCATACGAATACTTTTAAAAATCGTAATGGTTATCAAAAGGATAACTTCGTAAAGACAAAGACAAGATCTGATGCTCCCAATTGGAGAAGGACTAATTTGCAAAAGAATAGTCAATCCAATTCTCTTTCGAGAAATCTAGAAGAGAGTAATGGGAAGTTTCATATTGTTCCTAAACGCACTCAGAAGTGGGTACCAAAGAAATCCAATGCTGCCTTGAGTGTGAAAAGGAATAATCTCCCAGAAAATTCCATGACTATGGAGAAGACAGTATCCATGATGTTTGAACTTAAAAGATTCTCTGGAAAAATGGATTTGGATGTGAAAGGTTCTAAAAGTGATCTCTTTCATGATAATCCAAAAGTGAAACAGAATAAGCTAAAAACTACAGATAGTGAAAAATCCATAGTTACGGAAAAGTATGTTTCAGTCACTTGTGGTGAGCAAGACATTGTTCACCTCAACACAACTTTATTGTGTTGAAAGTACATCCTCACCAAGGAATTCCATGTTAAGTATACAGTGAGGGAAGCACGGGAATCGGGACGCATATTTTGTGTTAGGTATGATATTGAATATTTGGTAAATCCATAGGATTCACGACAGGATCCTTCTAAAAGGTATGTCTATAAACTTGAGTAATATTTGTGTTTTTATCATTTACTTAGAGTACTTATAATGATCCATGTACCTTACTTATCGTTCATTTTTACCTAACTTGATTTGTGTTTAAGGTTCTTAAGTATTTAGGTTTGAAAAATAGTAGTTCGGGATGTTTGGTCTTCATGGTTCACATACCAGATATGCATACCATCATTTAAAATCAAAATCCAGGGATGTTAGTTTGCAAACCCGTTTGCATACTGCTCCAGGTCACGAAAATTCGTTTGCAAACCGGTATGCATATTGGCATGTAGACGTCGATATTCGGTAACCTTGTTTTGGCCGTAACTTCTTCGTCTGATATCGGAATGACCTCATTGTTTTTGAAATATCTTTTTCTTTGAATTCTCTTCAAAATGAAGATGAGAATTATTGAATTTGGATGAGTTAAGATTGGTATTTGTCTCGTCTCTTGTTTTTGAGTTGTGCTCTGTTTCATCGCACTTGTTCCACTTCTCTTGGACTTGGGCACTTGGATTCTTGGAGTACTTCTCTTCTAAGATCATTTTTAGCTTTTACAAGAATGTTGTTGGTGAATCACAAAGAAGGAAGTTCAAGAATGGGTAGTAGTACGCATTGTTATAGGATTCTTGAATATTCACAATCATCTTATGTGAGCTATGGTGCATGGTCATTAATGACTTTGTATTTTCTTCTTTGTTAAGAAAATATTTTTATATGCCTTCTTAGACATTCTTGGTGTAAATCCATGCGAAAAGGATTGATTCTACCTTCTAATAGCAAATATTGATTTTTGCAGTACTAATTAAGGGTGCACGGGAACCGAGCCGGAGCGACGGACCGTCCCGGAACCGGTGGAGCCGTACCTGTTTTTGTACCGAACCGAGGAAGGGGATAGAGGTACCGGTCCAAAAAATAGGAACTGAGGCTAGGGAGGTACATGTACACGGTCCTATACCAGTCTCGTACCGTCCCGAACAGATTGTACCGAGTAGTAATAGTTTGTAGAGTGAATAAGAGTTGATGGCTCACGAAACATGTGTTGAGGATCACGCGACTGTTTGTGTACATGTGCTCCTTGACCAATAGTGCGCAAGGCCTCATAGATAATACCTAACCTTGTATGGATCTTTGGGATTGGAACTGAGGTTCATTTAGTTTATCCAAGGCATGTAAGAAAGCTGGAATGTAACTTGACGGTAGATATTTCAAGTTTTCAATTCCAGGTGGTAAAGAAGGAGCAGAAGGAAATAACTGAGTAGCTGTTGGGAAAGGTAAGACTAGTGTTTTGATGCAAGATGGATGCCTGGCAAGTAACGGTTTCACAAAAGAGAGGTTCTTGGGAGTGACCAATATGGTGATGATTAAACCACGGAGAGCTAATTGGTGAGTGAGATCGAGTAATGGTAAGATGTGTCCTTGTGCAGGGAAAGGGAAAACTAATATATGTGTTCCCAGATTAGTTTTGCATGCATTATGACTGAGTACACAGTTTAGGAAGTTAACTACTACTCAAACTGCAGTTATAGTTTGTTTGCGAACACCACACCTCTCTGAAGTTAATTAGTACCGATTGGTACCGGTACAGTACCTGGTACCGTACGTGTACCGAATGGTACCGGAACCGAGATACAAGGTACAGGTACCGGTCCAAAATTTTGGAACCGAGGCTAGGGAGGTACAGGTACTCGGCCTCGGCAAGAACCGAGCCGAACCGCACCGTGTGCACCCTTAGTACTAATCTTTATTGGTTTTATATATTGCAGGAAAAAAATTGTGGGATATGTGTGTTTGCGTCCGTGAACTATGATTGTCCCATATATGTCAAAAGTTAAGCCTATTGTGTCATTATGAAAATATTGTGGAAGATAGGATGAATTTTTTTTACAAAGATTAAGTATATTATATGTCTCTATGCAAATAGTGATGAAAAATAGAATGAATCTTTGAATATTCCACAATATTGATCTTTCCCTGATCCACATTCTTATGAATATACTGTGTGGCTCCGTAAGTTTTCTTATGTTGAGTATTTTCGATTAAATTAATCATGGGTTCTCTTGTGGTTAATTTAATTGAGTATGTTGGATACAAATTCATGTTTCATGTGATTTGTTAATGTCCAAAGAAATCCTTCTTTTCTTGTGAAGTAAGGTCGCTCTTGTTGTTCTTTCGGGAATGACATTTTATGGGGGAGAGTTATTATTTGAACTTGTATCTTTGTGGGAAGTGCGGTTGTGGAATATTATAGGAGTTATCTTGTATATTTATAAACTCCTTGATGAATGCATTTAGTTTCGACTATATGATTGCATCTATTTTTTTTTTGATATGTTCTCTTTTGGTCACGAAGTATCTCTATGGAAATTTCATTAGGATCCCACTAGTTTTCGTACCTTTGCCAATTTATATTGACAAAAAGGGAGAGAATTAATATGCAGTTCACACTATAAATACATATGGTTTACAGATCATTATGTGAGGGGGAGTGGTTTTCATGTGAGACGAAGTATTGATTAAGGGGGAGTGATACATATCACTATAGTATTGTTGTCAAAGTTATGATACAGTTGAACTTTAATGCTGTGTAATAATACCATGTCACTGTATAACAGTGATTGAGTACAACTTTTTTCTTATTGTTATAGCTACGGATCTTCAACAACGATGATGCTGAGTTGAACACATTTAGAATCACTGGAGTACTTGGAAGTGACGAAGATTTCGATTAATGTAGAAGTACCAAGGAGATCAAGCATTTGGATGAGAAGCTACAATGTTTATTTATTTTGTAATCCATATCAATATGTATTGATAGTTTTATCACTAAAATTGACAAAGGGGGAGATTTTTAGAGCACTTCTTGGTCGAACTCGCAAGCATTACTATCTCAAGCTTGTTTGTCAAGTTTAATTGCCAAAACTATAAGTCTTGATTTCTAGTATACTCATAGCTAAGTCTCGGATTAGGATAGTAAGTGCGGTTGAGCTTTAGACTTCACGACGTTCATCGAATGAAGACGAAGAACTACTCAAGGGAACTTGTGGAACTTCATCAGCAAAGGGTATGTAGAGACTTGAACTCATCTATCACTCAAAAGTCTATCTACTATATCTCATATTTGAGACAAAAAGTCGTATTGCTATATAGACTTCAACTATACACATTTGGTATTTCGAGCCGAGTTTATCTCGCTAATCTATTTCTCGAAATATGTTTTGGTAAGCTTTCTCTTTAACCAAGTTCATTTTTTATTCTTGACGAAAGTCAAAAGATGATCATGTGAAAATCTCCTTGTAACATCTTACATGATTTGTGTGAAACAATCATTTGATGTAGACTCGGAATATTTCGTATTGATCATTCGATCACTTGAAAATTGCTTTGAAGCTAATAGTTTGTGTGAGACAGCTATTTTCATCTTCTAAGAATGTTTCAATGATTGAAATGAGGGTTTAGTACATGTAACCATGATTGGATATAAACATAGTGTGTAATCACATTTGTGTAAAGTCCAAAACAGGGAACCATGGTATGCGTACCCGTATGCGTACTGATTGGTTGTTTAAAGTCCGAGAACTAAGTATGCATACCCGTACGAGTACTGGCAGAAGTCCAAATCCCATGAATTTATGCTGGAGTTTGGAAGTGTAAGGGGTATGCGTACCCATACGCATACTGGCGTAACCAAACTCAGCCCAGCTACTTAGGTATGCGTACCCGTTTGCATACTTAAGTAGGTTATGTTCTAAAATCGGTTTGTTCATGAACTAATATATTTATATAATAAGGAATGCAATCTTTTGCAAACCGTGGCTATAATGTTCATGAAATGATTCGAGTGAATCAAAATCGATTTTCTTTCAATTGTGTCTTGTATACTTCTATGAGAATATAAACAATTGAACAACTCTCTAACTAGTTTCATTTGAGTCATTTGAACTAGTTATGATAAAGATGAATAAGGTTGATATGAAAGTGCTCATATGGTTAACCATTGGTTAACTATTGTTGAACCAACTAAGTGAACACTTTTAGGTACGGTTACCTTTATCTAAATGATGATGATGGTACATTTCATTTGTGTATACCAATCTAAGTTCGATCTAATGTTTGAAAGATATTAGCTTGAATATAATAAGATTTTCATCTAACGGTGAATATTGAATGCTTTGTTACCAAGGTAACTTAGATTGCAAACCCTTATTTGAAGACTATATAAAGGATAACTCTGGCAACCTGGAACCTAATCCCCACACCTCTTGTGTGATACTAGTTGCGACTGGAGTCAATTCTCCTTTAACCTTAGGTTTTTCACGAAACCATGTAGGTTAACGACTTGAAGACTTCATTGGGATTGTGAAGCCTGACCCAACCATTTTATCTGTAGTTGCGTGATCTTATCTTGCTATTTTATATCGTGATTGAGTACTATCTTCTTTAAGATTTGCTCGAGATTTATTCTCCGATAGGCAAGATTAAAAAGTAGTCACATACATCTTCGTCTCATCGTTTGTAATTCCACAATATCTTGTTTCGTTAATCGATTAAGATTATTATGAGGTGATTGGTAATACTAGGTTGTTCTTTGGGAACATAAGTCCGGTTTATCAATTGGTTCATGTTCATTTGATTTATCAAAACACGGAACAAAACTCATAGCTTTATCTGTGGGAGACAGATTTATCTATACAATAGACTTTTCTGTGTGACACAGATTTTTTTATCGAGTTTTCGACTTTGGGTCTTAGTAACTCTTAGTTGTGGGTGAGATCAGCTAAGGGAATCAAGTGCGTAGAATCCTGCTGGGGTTCAGAGACATAAATAGCGCAATTGTACCTTGATCAGTGTGAGATTGATTAGGGCTCAACTACATTCTAGTCCGAAGTTAGCTTGGTAGTAGGCTAGTGTCTGTAGCAGCTTAATACAGTGTGGTGTTCAAATCTGGACTAGGTCCCGGGGTTTTTCTTCATTTGCGGTTTCCTCTTTAACAAAATTTCTGGTGTCTGTGTTATTTCTTTTCCGCATTATAATTTATATAATATAAATATCACAGTTTGTGCGTTAGGATCAATCAGTTCTTGAATCCGGCCTTTAGATTGTTGATCAAATTGATTGACACTTGAACACTGGTCTTTGCTACCATTCAAGTTATTTCTCTTATTCAATCGGGATCGTAAATTTCTATTTGTTTGATCGTGGATTGAATTGAAAAATTAAGATATAAACTCTTTGATATACTTTTCTTAAGATTGAGTCTAACTGTCTAGTTGATTCTCCTGAAAGTATATTGGAGTTTGTCCATACCAATTGCTAAGCGAAATATTGGGTTTGTTTGTTAGACCCCCGCATTTCAGGTACTATTAATGTTTCTATATAAACGAAGACTCTTTAATGACGTTAATACCAATGAACTATTTCGGTTTTATTATTTTCGTGTGTATGAAATTTTGTAGAGAAAAAATATTAAAATCCAATTAAATCTGTGAGTTTTTTTTTTTTTTTTTATAACTAAAAGAAATTTTATTGACGAGTGAAATTTTGATCTACTGTCAGGAGATTACAAATATTGGACTCGGAATTATTCAAAGTTTCAACAGGTAAACCTGTTTCTCTGACTGACTTAGCTATTGCGTGAGCCACTTGATTATTATCTCGACTAACATAATCAAAAGTACAAGAATTAAAACTAGAGCTTAAGTATTTAATCTCTTTCACTAGGTTCCTATTTTCCCATTGTATGAAGAGTGAATGCCCAGATATGGATTGTATAACGAGCTTAGCATCTGCTTCTATGTGAATTCTTGAGTGTTTTAATGCCTTATCCCATTGCAACGCCTCACGAATAGCCATACACTCCAAAACCACTGGGTTTAGTGTTCCATTTTCATAGGTTCTTTTAACTCCAAGACAGCAACCTGTATTGTCGCGAATAACAATGTCAGTTCCAAATTGGTTATAGTTAAGATAAAAAGAGCCATTAATATTCAATTTAATAACACCTTCTAATGGAGGTTTCCATCTAGAAATATTCATACTCATAGTAACAAATCTATGAGTTGTTTGTTGCATTGGCGTTGTCTTCCCATTCTCTTTACAAAATTCGTCCTACAATCTAAACAACTTGTTATAGTAATATGGAAATCTCGTTATAATTGAATCACGTATTTTGATCGACGATGGAAAAGGGACCGATGATAATAAACTGGGATAGAATAAAACAAAATTAATTGTTTTTTTTTTTTTGTGTGAAGAATTTACAGTGTTTTGATTCTATTCTGCACTATCTCCGCCTTTCGAAGTTGGAAGTATTCTTTTTCAATAGGATCCATTCCATCGAGATTCATGCCCATGATGCGAATTTCTTCGTCTGCTGCTTCCTTAGCTTCCATTCTATCTTGCCTTCCTTGTTTTGCTTCAAACTCGGCTTGTCTTTGTGCCATCTTGAGTTTTGATTGTTCTTTGTAATGGGAGTTAAAATCGTCTTGTTGTTTAATAATTATTCCCATCATTTCCTGTTGGGCGGTGGATTTTTCTCTCCCGGTTTTCTTTAGTTGTTTTGCTTCTTTTTTCCCAATCTGACGCAGATATGTGTTCTCTATGTCTCCTACATCGGTGTCATTACCGGACTCGCCTTGAGTATTTGGTTGTTGTCCTTCCCCATCCACCCCGTCATTCTCATAATCTTCCGTATCATGCGTCGTATCAAACACAAATGTCGATCGTCGATTATATTTTATATTTTCTAACATAATTGGGTAGCACTCTTCGTGCTTAAATCTTTTATTATCATTGCATTCCTTGAACCTCTTATTTACTTCTTCAAGCTATTAGTGTATTTCAAAACAAGATTAGTTCGACCACTACTAAAATATGATTAACAAGGGTTCAAAAATATAAAGATTACTCACATTCATTTCAGGACCCCATCCGGTATGATGTTCTGCTTCCACTTCAGACTCTTTTGCAGAGAAGAGCGCAACATCTCTACTTATTTCATTAAATCTTTTTTTAACGGATGTCCAAGGACGTTTCGGTATGCCGGGTAATTGATGTTCCATATCATCTTTGATGCGACTCCATAACTCTGCCTCTGATTGATCAGTTCCAACAGAAGAATCTTGAGATATTGATAAATGAATTTTACACATCATTAAGTCTTCAGCTGGTGAAAAATTTGGACCTTGTGGTGGTCGTGGTGACATAACTCTTAAACCGATCTGAAAGATATTATGATACTATGATTGGTTTTTATAGTTTAGTAGTGGTGATGAAATGTTGTATTTCATGAAATGGCAAGCCTATATAGGGTAAGATATAGTCGAAAATTGTCCAACGGAAAGAATGTAAATGGTCGGAAATTTAAAATTTAAAATCTGATATTTGGTGCCAGGCGAACTTTCAGCGTACGCCCCAATGGGGCGCATTTGTATTTGAACGCCTGGATGGGGCGTTCTTAGAATTCTCGCCCCACGCGGGCGGTCACAAAACACTCCGCGCCCCATGGTTCGTAGACAGAAAATGCGCCCCATGGGGCGGTAACCACACCATCCGCTCGAATAACGCGTACATTACATCTACGCCTCACCAACGGGCGTAATTTTTGAGTACGCGCCCCAACAAATGCACTTTAAAATACCGCCACATTTCCAAACGAACTTTCAACATTCGCCTGACTATAATCAGTTTTAGTCGAGAGTCTCGACCAAATTTGGTCGAGATTTCACTCTCTCTCCAACTAAAACCAAATATATGGTTTTAGTCCAGCCCCACTGCGATTGATTTTCTCGACTATGTGGGGTTTAGTCCACTTTTTAGGCCATGACTGTGGACGCTCTTAATGGTCAAGGGGATATGGGTATCTTTTAGTCCAGAAAAATAAAACACTAAACTAGTCTCATTGTAAGAATTAACCAAGTTGGCGAGTCAATAACGATTCCTCGAATATCTCTTTGATAAAAATCAAATTAATTAGTCAAAATTTGTTACAATTTTCCATATGTGTTGTTGCCAAAAAAAAAAGGAACTTAAAACAACAATGGCCTAAATTTTGCACAAAATTCATTAGAATATCCATATATTAATACTCCCGGGAAAGTACAAAACTGTTTATATACGAAGATTAGTAATATATAGAGGTTGATAAATGTAAGATTTTACATATCGAGACTTTTTTTTTTTTTGGGAAAGGAAATTTTTTATTAAAGGTAAAAAGTGTATCAATATGTTGAGGTTATTAGTATTAAACTATTAATACCTGCTTGATTGGGGTATACCCAGATTTAAATGGAATAGTGCCCTTACTACGGGGAGGCCAAAACATGGTGAAGTTACTTTAGTATCCCTGCACTAATTAACCTAAAAACTAAACCCTAAACTTAAAAAGTAAAAATCGTTTAATCTTCTTCTAATCTATCTTCTCTAATCCCTCATCTCTTCTCCTTCCTTCATCTTATTCTATCAATCTAAAATCTTTGATTTTCTACAAAAAATGGTTGATTCTAAACGATCAAGTGGCAATAGAGATTCAACGGGTAACATCAAAAGATCCAAATCAGGGAAAAGGTAATGGAAAAGTTGGAATGAGTAAACCCGAAAATGTAATCCCTGAGAATGTTGAGAAGAACCCTCCACCGGAGAAAAGAAGACTGTAAGTAATTTTTAACCTTAAACCCATTATTGTTTTGTGTTTTTGATTGTTATATTAGGTTAGAAATCAAAAACTATGATTTTCATGGTTTTTAGTCGACAGGGTTTTTTGAAAAATAAAATGCCGGCCTTAAGATTTTAATGTTAGTCGGCAAGGTCATAACACGAAGATCATGACTTTTCATAACATCCATGACGACAGTGAAACATTAACCATGGCCAGCATGGTAATCAATAACCAACCCTGCCAACTTTCCTCTAGTCGACATATTATTAAAATTGTACCGTTCCGACTTTATGTCCCAGAAACCTGATATTCTTGAGTTAACAGCCGGCATCTTTCTTGAATATGACTCTACCGACTATGTGTTAGTCAGCGTGGTAGATGATGCCGACTAAGTATTAGTCGGTAATGTTTAGATTCTCGACCTTGCCGAGTAGGTGACTAGAAACCATGTTTCAATGTGTATAATTTTCATATGTTTTATTTGTGTATTGTTTAGGTTCCCAAAGGGGAAAATAGAAGATATCCCTTGTCTTGTTAGCAATGCAGCATAGCTATTGGATTTTTATTTTTTTTTGATGCAAAGAGCTATTGGAATTTATTGACAAGATTTATCCTTCTTTAGAAGATCGTAATGATGAAACTGAAGATAATTCCCATGTAAGAAAGTAACTTTTGATGGGTAAGAAAGATCCTGAAGAATTTCTAAGGTTTATGGAGAGTCCTAGCAATCCCGGAGTATTCCCCGGAGATGATGGTGGGTGAATCATACTCGGATTCCTCAGACGAAGATTGATGACTTTAGAAGTTTTTGTGTAGGTTTTGTGGGTAGATCTCTATGTAAAACCTCACGAGACTATAAGTCGTCCACTAGGGTCGCTTAAGGGTTCAAAGACTTGATGCACATGCTAAGTGCATTCGTTGTTCCGTCGACAAGGAGTTAGATTTTATGTTTAAATCAATGTAGTAACCAAAATTGCATGATGAAGTGAATTACATCTTCCCATATTTTGTTTTATGTTGGGTATAACTAAAGGTCGGCAAGGTTACATTGCCGACTTTTCAACAGCCGAATTATTTGCATGCCGACTATAAGTTAGCCGGCAATGTTAGAAATTATTTGCATGCCGACTATATGATAGCCGACATTGTAGAAAATATTTATATGCCGACCATAAGATGGCCCAAGATAGTTGGCATATTCTTCATTCATAAACCATTCCGGCCAGAAATAGTCGGCGTTTTCTTCATCCACAGACCATGTAGTCCATGCCGGCTATACTTAGTCGACACCTTATTCAAACGTCGACCTTGCCGGCCAAGGTTAGTCGGCACCTTATTCAATCTTCGACCTTGCCGATGTTTTCACATTTTGAGAACCGAAATTTTTGATTGAAATCGAACTCATAAGACAGACAAAAGGTTTAATCTACTGAATTCTTTTTTCCAAAATTTTAATCTAAACTCAATTAATTAACCTAATCAGAATTTTTAGTGTTAATTAAACAAGGGTATATTAGTCATTTAGAAAATACATGGTTAAGGGATGTCATGTTTTACTTCTAAATGACCCAGGTTTTGTTTCATTAGGTATACCCAATCAAGTATTAATACATGGAGGTTCTACTGTAACAACCAAAAAAGTGTGCGAAAGGAAGTGTCTATATTCGGGAGATTCATTTTTGTTTTGTTTTGCATATTGCAAGATTAAAAGCGCCACAAAATGTTACAACAACTTACTCTCTGAGTGGTGTACCGATAAAGACAGAGGGATTGGGTGCAAAAATGGCTAGTTTGGGTTTCAGTGAAAAAATGGCTAGGTTTCTTGCAATTATGATATCTTGTGGGTCCAAATTTCTGTGGAAAAATTATATTTAGATAAAAGAATAAATACTAATGGTGCTGGGTTCAGTGTGCACCATTCCTTCGTGGAAATTGGTGGATTGATGGTGTTGTAGCGAAAGTGGCAAGCTTTTATACGAGCTCCACACTACTTTTAAGCATATCTTAAAAGTATATACCAATTTCTATTTTATTTTGAGTCTCCGTAAAAAAAAAGAAAAAAGGAATTGACACATAGCATTTAGGTCCTGGCTTCGTCCCTATGTAGTGGTTACTAAGAGCAATTCCTATGGCAATGGCCAAATACAAAAGTTTGTTCAGCCAGTTGGATGGTCAAACTGGATTTTCCACTATGGAAAACCATAGGGCGTCATTACAATAGACGCGCGACAGGACTAAAGACTCGGGCATTCGGCAGCATGACTCAGGCGCTCGAAGGCGTGACTCAGGCGCTCGACGACATGACGCGTGTTCGTGAACTGGTCGCCCGCGCTCGTTTATTGAACGCCCACTGCATCATCTTTCACTAACAGTACAAATTATATCAAAATTAGAAACAGAAACTCTACACGTGTCCCTATTTTTTTTTGAATTATTTATCCTATTATTTTTGTTGTAATGATTAGTGGGCCCATTATCTATTATTATACTGATTTATATATCCTATATTTATATTAAAATGAATAAATAAGTAATGGGCGATTGAAGTAAAAGCGCGCGTCTGTACTGAGAACGCGGGCGTCACCTTTGTTGTCGCCATAGTTAGAGGGTATGGCGCGCGTCCTTGCACCAGACGCGCTCCTGGTTGAGTGACTCGATGTTCAAATGAACAGATCAGGCCATTTGAACATCCATTTTCTTGGTTTGTTCATCCCATAGTGGGATCAAAATGAACAAACTCTAGATTTGTTCATTCCATAAGAATTGCTATAATGGTCCCAGTTCGAATTTGGGCTCAGACAATTTACAATTTTTACACCAAGTTCTTTGAGAGAGTTTTTAGAATTTTTGCACCAAGTTCTTTGAGAGAGTTTTTAGATGAGAGTTATAACGACGGCTGAAGTGTTGGATGTTCATGGAAATAATAAGCTTAATTGGGCGGTGGCAGCTTGGAAGTGGTGCACCTTCCCACATGGCCAAAGAGGCTCAACTAATCAGCGGCGTTGGCATCTTGGGGACGGCCGCTGCAGATATTTGGTTAGTTGAGTTAAGCTAAAATTTATGGTTTTGAGCCAGATTTTTTGGAAAGCTTTACACAAAGCCAGGGACGGAGCTAGGAATTTTGTTTTGGGGGACAAATATATATAGGTATAGTAGTATTTTCGTAAAAGTAGGCGGCCGAAGGGCGCAATTTTTTTTTTAGGCCTTAGTATTTTCCTTCAAATGATGTCACCAAAATATCCAATAAGTTGTTAGATGTTTAGATTTATGGTTGGATTTAATATTTTGATATTTTTCACTTCTTTTTTACGTAATTTTGATATTTAAGCCAAGTTTTGTACGATAAGTACCTAATATCAGTAGTTTTTGAAGTGTATAGTAAAAGATTCAAGGCTCTCTATGTAATATACAAAAATATAGGGTAAAAATCTATAAATACTTGAATTTTTCAAGCCTAAAATGATAATTATCAAAGCCTAATTATGGAATTAGGAAATTCTAGGGGGGACTGTTGTCCCCCTTAGATCATACACAGCTCCGTGCATGCACAAAGCGGTTACGTGGCTAAAAGAAAACGTGTTATCTAGAGTCACTATTGTAACAGATTGCAAATCCTTGGCAGACAATATCAACAAGGATAACACAAATCCGTTCTGGGCAGCAGAAAACACTGTGCAAGGAGTAAAGACAATCTTAAAAGATCTTCCGCAGGCAAAGGTAAAGTTCATTAATCGAAAATATAATCCAACAGCAGACATAATTGTCAAGGAAGCAAGGATAAAGTGTCTTCAACATTTATCCATGAAGTTACAGCAAAAAATTATTACTAGCATTGTTTCTAACGTTTTAGATAGAAACGAAATTGTAAACCTTAGGTACTATATTTGCTAATGAATATATCTCGTCTTTCCACTAAAAAAAAAAACATAGGACACAATTACAATGGGAAGTTTAGGGTCGTGGTAGAAAAACAAACAAGTCGGGCGAGTTAGATCCAGACGCCGAGTAAGCAAAAACTAACAAGTACGTGGTTACCATCTGAAAAGATCCCTAATATTTTTTTGTCACACCGTGTCAACACAGGCCTATACATGATTAGATATGATCACTGTGCTCAGTAAACAAGTATTAGGACTTCTGATACAGTGTGTTTATGATATCTATGCTTATACAACAGGAGGGTCCGGTGTGTCACCCAACGGCCAGGATACATAGGGAATTCTAACTACCGGCAAGCATCTTCCCTCCCCTCCTAGAATAACGTACTATAATTCGTTAATCCAATGGATATCCCTGCCTCACGTCCCACGATCTATATGTTAATTCTTCATTGATAGTGCCGCACAGCTAGATGTGTTTGTTGGGATTTCGTTCAGTTTCGATTCACATCTCTTCATCTTCCCAAGTAATCTTTTCTCTTAACTTCCAGAATCCATAACGTAGCATAAACCCTAGATGCCTTTCTATTCTTTCTTCCTACATATTCCCAATCAAGGTTTTCTCAATCCATTATAAAAAAAGACGCTCATCCTTGCATTAATTGGATCCTCTCTATAAAATGGCTAATCACAATCGACATCAGTTCCATTCGAACATGTAAGTCTTCTTACCCTAGCTTCAAATTTCGTTTAATTTCAAATTTCTGCTCGCTTTTTAGTTTTAGTTTCGTTGATCCAAATTTGCATGAATTTACGATTTGGAATCCCATGAGAATATTTTTTTGTGGTTTTTGACAGAGATTATCTAAGCAAATAAGAATGTTCATATTCTCTCTCTACTGGAATTAACAATTTTTTTTTTTTTTGCTTTTTTTCCTTTACAATCCAGAAGAATAATAATAGTTTTTTTTTAATGTTCATATTCCCTCTCTAATGGGAAGTCCTAAATTCTGATTCGCAATTTTTTTCTATATAGTTAATGATTCTCAATTCATTGTTTTCATTGTTGATTTTTAAAAAGGGAGATTAGGGTTTGCAAATGTGGTGCTTTCTGCATTCGTTCCAATGTTGATTCATATGCACAAGGTAATTTCTTTCCACCTATCTCAGTTGATTATAAAGTTTGCTGCATTGATATTTTCTTTTATATTTTTTTTTCTGGGGTGTTTGTGAATTTCGGACTGAGGCTCGAATTTTTTTTTATCAGTCTAAACAAAATTTGGTTCATCATCTTGAGAAACTATGCCCAGTATTATAGTTCTCCAAGAGGATAGAATCAACGTTCTCTTCAGTGTATGATTCTTACTACATAGGATGTGAACCAATTGTGTGCACAGTAAATTAGTTATTGATGCATACTATGATAAGAGCCAGACTATCTACAATAGACTGGAAGACTTACAGTACAGTAAAATTTAGTTGTTTGGGTACGGATGTTGGCGAACTTTACCTTTGTTTTTGGAAACAAGATGAGAGTGTATGAGTCACATACATTGATGGATCCGTAAAGGATGATAACACTAGAATTGATTGAATGACATGGGATAAATGAGAAAACTAACTATTTATCTAAAATTTATATACAGTAAAACCACACCTTCACTTTTGCAAAGAGGCTAGCAGTACGAACAAACCTTCATTAATCCGTCCATCGGTCAAGATTTTATTAATAAGCCTGCTCAATATTTCTCTTTAATTTAAGTCGGGTAAATCCAAGCCTAAGCTAACACCAATACAAATTTATCCACGTCATGAATGATACGGAGAACCCATGAAATGCACATGCAAATGTATTTTTAAAATCTTTCGATTAAGCAAGTACTTCACTTTTTCTTTATAATTTCTCGCCTTATAAGGTTTAAAGTTTAAACTTCTTTTTCAGTTCTCAGCGCAGTTTGTTTAGGCTTTTGATTTACGGGTTGTTCCCAAAATTGAGAAAGCTTTTCTTTTGTACTCTCGCAATTTGGTTTGAAGATTTTGGTTCTGTTTAATGATTTTCTGACATGGAGTTCTCTTATTTATTATTGTGTTGCTAAATGCAATAATGCTGAATGTTCATGCACCACGGACGACCAGATGGATGCTCCAGCTAGATATGAAAAGCAAGTAAATATTCAACTTTATTAGGGAAGTTGCAAATTTTCTATTCACATTCTTGGAATGCACACAGATGGATCCACAGTATTCTAAGTCTTTGACTTATTTTAAATCTTGGCTAGCTTGCTTAACCTGGACGTGTTGTTTAGCTTTATGGTAAGTAGTTTGAGAATTTGAGATTCTTTATACTGCATAGGAATTGTCAACCTAAGCAGTCTAACTAGATCCGAGCCTCATCCGAATCAAATTACTGCTACAAATTTGAGGAATAAATTTTGATTTCTCTTTTGGATTTCACATAACTTTGTCAGCAAAATAGCTTCTGGACCATATGCAGGTCTAATTAATAATATTTTGATAATTGTACTGTAATTTGATTGAGCATGAAAGCAGTACTGAAAGAATACTGGAAGGATAAGCACGAGTTACTTTAAATGTGGAACTGAATACTGATTGTTGGTGTTTAATGAAAGCTGGCACTTAGAATTGTGTATTAGTATTGAAAGGTACCCTTGGACATGCTATGGTTCAAGAAATAACACTTTGGATTATGTTGCATCTCCTTCACTTTATTGAGATTCGATACTAATTAACTGGAATCCAACAACTCGGGGTTTTGTAGCTTATTGGTATCCAACATCAGATGATTGTACTTCAAATTTGGTCTTATATTTTGAATTTATTGCATTTGAGTGGAAGTCTCTTCAAGGTTAACTTCTTTACAGACTGCTCCCAGTTTAGCTCTTGAATTATTTGGTTTTAGAGCATCCGCTGAAAGACATGAAACACCGTTCGATAATTTATCCTCTTAGGTCTCCATGATGTAATGGTTTTACAAAAATTATTAATTGCAGGAAAGCAAAATGACGTAACAAATTTGATGTAGCCCTTCAAGAACAGCTTTAAAAACATCCACCACAACACTTTCATCAGGATGCACAGTAATGAGGAATGAAAACCTTTGTAAGTTCATGCTTTCATCAATAGACTATAGAGCATAAGATAATCTATCTAACTTGCGTGGTCTCTGATCATAGCAAACTCTACACTGCAGTCTCTAGAGCAACATATGGCAAATTTCTCTTATTGAATAAGGTATAACCCACCTTGAGTAAAACGGTACTTGATGTGTCTGTTGATGTAATTCGACCAATGAAAATTGAAACCTTACTATATGATAAAAGGAATATGGATGATTTGAATAATCCTTTACTGACCTCACACATGTTGTCAGCTGATGGCGAGTTCATATTTTTGAAATTTTATGGTATGTACTGCGAGATATGTTATAGAATTAGAACTGGATGTGGATTTGGTATTTGTAACATTTTTTGTCCCCTAATTCTTTCTCGGCATTCCACAATGTTAAATAATCGTGTGAAATCCTGTGCCATTTGGCCCTAGGGAATGACCATTGCAAAGTGGCATTTAACTAAAACTCTTCAAATATAAAATATGATGACCAAAAAATATTTATACAAATGAAGACCATATTTATACCAGTGAGTAAGCAATCGAAACATACCTTTGGATACTGGACAAGTGAATCCCATCAACTCCAGTAAGGAGGAAATCAGAGGTTCTATCCCAAACCCAGCTTAGTGGTATCCCATCAACTCTAGTAAGGAGGAAGTCAGGGGTTCAACCCCACCATAAAATAGTGGGTTTAGCGGTGTTGGGTCCGACTGGCTTGGTTCAGGTAGGGGTCTAGGTCTGGTTTTTGTGTATCAAAAAAGAAAAAAAAATACTAGATAATTGAATGGACCGCAAATCACAACAATAGTATGAATGGACCACCAAAAAATACTAGATAAGTGAATGGACCGCAAATCACAACAACAGTACGAATGGACCACCAATCCCTCCACCAGCACCAGGGAATGGACAACCAACCCCGCCACCAACACTACGTAAAGACCATACGGTAGATATGGATTTAATTAATTTAAGGTACCTAAGTATGCATTATTTACTATTAACAAACTACTCTCCTAGACCACATACACTCACCATGACTACATTTTCTTCTCACCATGACTACATTTTCTTCTCAGAGCTCATTAAACCACGGAGTATGATCTTCTCAATGGAACTGGAAAAAAATTGGAAACAAAAGGGAAGTAATTAAACCGAATGGAATTGATGTCCACTGAAAACGATAATTAGTTTTTTTTTTTTTTTTTTGGTAAAGAACGAAAAAAAGAAAAACTAACGATCAGCTTCTAGCCAGAGAGAAGTGATGTGAGCAGGGAGCTGCTGCTTAGTCCATCTAGAATGGACGTTGTGAGAAAAAGCGTAATCAGCTAAGTTGTGAGCTGCAAAATTTGCCACTTCAGGGACATACTTGATTACACAATTGCTGAAAGTGTGTATGAGTCCTTTGATGTCGTCTCGTATCTTCCAAATCCATCAGGGGGGTCTTCTCGAAATGTCAGTGATGCAATTGACCATTACTTGACAATCTCCTTCGATTATAATGTCCTTGAGGTTGAGCCATGTTGCGAGTTCAGTTGCCAAGTAGAAACCATCAGCTTCTGATAGTAACGGAGTGTCTGCCCTTCCAATTCTAGTGCCAGCACCACAGCAAACACCATCATGGTCCCTTTCCACAGCAGCGCAAGCATAAGCCCCATTCTTCCATGTTGCATCGACATTGATTTTAATGAAAGGTGCATCAGGTGACTTCCAGCATTGAGTCCCTTCAGGAGCAGTTCTCATAATATTTTCTTCAACTTCGATTTCATCCATAATAGGGGGGTTGTAGTAGAGATCGAACCAGAAAGAAGCAATTTTTAGCACACCATGGACTGTGTTCTGCTTATTCTCGAAGACCTTTTCGTTTCTAACCTTCCAGATTGCCCAACATATCGCCATTCCAAGAGATACCGAGTAGAAATTATCATTTTTACCGAGCCAAGATTGTATAAGCGAAGATAGAGTGATGTTATTAATACCTTGTAATCTTAACCCAAACGGAGAAGCGAACCAGACTGCTTGAGCTAAATCACATTGGAGGAGAAGATGATCTATTGTTTCAACTGCATTATTGCATATGCAGCATTCCATTGAGACGCCATCAATAAATCTACCAATCTTCTGGGACACAGGAATGCAATTATGCAAAGTTCTCCAGATAAAAGTTTTTATTTTTGGTGCTACCTTGTTGTTCTTCCAGAATTTCTTCCACTGAATATCTAATTCCCCGCGACTTGAAGGTTCTCCCTGATTCTCTTGAAGCAGTTTTTGAAAAGATTGGGATGTAAATTTGCCATGGGGAGTGAGAGTCCAGATTAACTTGTCATTAGTCGCATCGTTTATCTGAGTTGATAATATTCTGCTGGCTGTGAAATCATCCACAACTTGTTGGATCAAATGAACATTCCAGTTCCCTGTGTCAGAGTCAATAATCTGGTTTACTCTAACGATTTCTGGATAAGCTTCAGTGATTCTAGCTGGAGGTAAAATTGAATTCCCATTAATCCATGGATCTGAGAAAATGTCGATGCATTCTCCATTCCCTACAAGCCACCTACATCCTTTCTTCAGGTGTTCTCTGCTGTCCAACATAGCAGTCCAAGTAGTAGAACAGTTTGTAGTCTTCTTTATTTCCCAGAACTTCTTATCTCTCAAGTACTTTGCATGAATAATCTTGGCCCATAAGCTGTCTTGATTCTGAAGGAATCTCCAGGTTAGTTTTGCTACCAAAGCTTGATTGAGATCGCAGAGAGATCGAATCCCTAAACCTCCTTTCTATTTTGGCAAGTTAAACCATTCCCATTTCAGAAAATGCATTCTCTTCTTGTCTTTGCTATGTCCCCACCAAAAATTCCTTATTATTTGAGTAAGTGTCTTCAAAACAGTTTTTGGTATAAGGGAAGTGGCCATATAGTAGACTGGAATTAAAGCTAATACGGATTGAATAAGAATTGTTCTTCCAGCATGAGAAAGCGAGTTTCTCTTCCATCCTTTGAGTTTTTCTTCAAATTTTTCAATGAGAAAATTGAAATTTGATATTCTGCAACCTTGCTTCAAAATTTTCACTCCCAAGTACTTCTCATCTTTGTCCATCCTGCTAACTCCTAAAGTTTTCAAAATCTCTTCTTCATATGATTCCGGTACATTCTTGCTGAAGTAGATAACTGATTTTGAGTAGTTCACCAGTTGTCCTGAGATCTTGTAATACTCTTGAAGAATGGTATAAATAGCTTGGATTGTGCCAATATCTGTGTTGCCAAAGAGCATAATGTCATCTTCAAACATAATATGGGAAACGCTAGGTGCCCATCTATTAACTCTGTATCCACTGTATTTGCCTTCTGCCTCCATTCTGTTGATAATCCCACTAAGGTTGTGCGCGCAAATGATGAATAGATAGGGTGATAGGGGACACCCTTGTCGGATTCCTCTTTCGCTTTTGAAAACACCTTCAGGTTGACCATTTAGCAATATAGAAAAAGATGGGGTTTTTACACAATTCATTATTAACTCACGAGCTCTGTCAGTTATTCCGAAATTCAGTAAGGCCCGACTGAGGAAATCCCATTCTATTCTATCATACGCCTTACTCATATCTAGCTTAAGAGCAAAAGCTCCTTGAGAGGTATTTGACGTATGCATGGAGTGAAAGATATCTTTTGCAACAACTATATTATCAAGAATTTGTCTGCCAGGGACAAATGCAGATTGATTCTTCTCAATTAGACTATCTAGGAATGGACTTAGTCTATTTGTTAAGATTTTTGTGACAACTTTATATAACACATTGCAAAGGGCTATGGGCCTATACTCAACAGCAGAACTGGCATTCTTTTTCTTGGGGATAAGGGCTAAATAAGTATGGTTCAAACCTGGTGGAAGAGAAGAAGATCTGAAACAATCTTGAATAAGGTGTACAACTTCTGGTCCAACAATCTCCCAGCATTTTTTGTAAAACAAGGCCGGATACCCATCTGGTCCTGGTGATTTCAGAGAGCCCATCTTTTTTATCACCTCAAAAACTTCATCTGCACTTGGAATTGAACTTAATTTTCTGCCTTCATCTTGTGAAATCTTATTAGTAGCATCCAGTGCAAAAGTGTCAGTGCACACCTCAGCATCTTTAGTAAACATGGATTGAAAATGAGAAATAAGATTTTCCTTAATTTGTTCATGGTCTGATATCCATTCACCTTCTTGGTTCTTGAGGGCAAATTTTTTGTTTTAATACCTGAGTGTTTTTGTCTATGGATGGCACCCATTTTGATTTGTTCCTTTGTTGCCAAAACATTCTATCTCTTCTCTCCAGAGTAGAAATGTTGTTGCAGATGGCTTTCTCCTCTTCTCTTATGTCTGTCAAATGAGCTGTAGCCTGCAGGTCAACAAGTTTTTGTTTCTCATTTTCTATCTCAATTTTTTTTTTAACTATTTTAATTTATAACATCTTCCCAGTGTCCATTGATATGTTCATCTTTCCCAAAGATTGTCACCACCCCAGCATCAAACAGTGTGAAATAGCCCGTACCGTTACGGCACGGGTCATTCCCTAGTAAGTTTACATGAATCAAATGAAATATCTTTTTCGACAATGTTACATGAACCCGAGTATCATTTTTTTTCTTCTTATTCTTCTCTCTATTCTTTTCTATCAAGTAAAATTTTGAAGCATGAAACTTGTCATGATAATATCTTTTTCAGTGTATATTGTGTGGTGTATAGAATGGTACAGAATGTCCATCACTGTATATAATACAGAATTGAACAAAATTACAAATAACACTTGCAGAATACTTTTAGGCTTACGCGGTTGCCCTTGCAATTATGCTCGTTGCAGCAGAAGAGAGAGATTGTTGTTTGGAGTCACTCAAATGCAAGTCGTTGCGTCCCAACCAATGATGCATATAAACCCTTCTTCTTTGCCAACAACTGAAAGTGAGTCCCCAACTCTGCGATTTTCCCATCAGAACAGAGAGCTATCTGGTGAGCATTCTGAACAGTGCTTAATCGATGAGCAATCACCAGTGTGGTTCTCCCCTTCATCAGTAAGTTAAGAGCATCCTGGACCAAACGCTCACTTATTGTGTCCAAAGCACTGGTGGCCTGAGTTAAAATTAAATTTTATATTAAAGAAGGAAAAAATTGAAAAGAAAAGAGCAATGCAAGAATATTGACAAACTCCTGGTTATGAAAAATAGACAGAGTACTAGTTCTATGGACACACGTTCAACATGGGTCAAGAAGACCACGCTAGCCACTAATGCAGCAGGTGGGAGTTAAAATGGTCAATATCATTTCTCTTCTGACCATGCACCTACCCTCCATCAATCATTCAGAGAAGGGTCGACCAACAGTAGCACATGATCGAATCAAGCAATACAGTTTCTTCACAGATTAAGTAGCATAAGAGCATACCTCGTCCAGTATCAAAATTGGTGCATCCTTGAGTAGAGCTCTAGCAATGGCTATTCTCTGCGAATTAGGTAAGTTAAATACCATATGATCCATGTCATCAAATCCATGATGAAAGAACAATTCTTTTCTATTTTACCTGTCTCTGCCCTCCACTCAGCAAGCCTCCACGTTCACCTACTTGTGTATCGTAACCCTTGGAAAATAAAATTAAAGACAAATGTTAAAGCATGAACATACTGAAGAACGATGGCAAAAAATCCAAAGAGAAGAAACCTGTGGAAGGGAAATAATGAAGTCGTGCGCATTCGCAGCCTTGGCTGCTTTTATCACATCCTCTTTGGAAACGTCATCATCTGGAAGGCCGTAAGCAATGTTTTCTCCAACAGAAACTGAGAAGAGGACAGGTTCCTGCATCAAATTGTACGATAGTACAGTGAATATACGTAAGTTTGTACAGTAACTTCCAAAGCAATGAATAGGCGACTGAAAGTCCAAAACATTGAATGCTATAATTTGAACAAGGCGGGTGTTGAGAAAGTAACCTGATTCACTATAGAGACTACACGAGCCCATTCACTCTTATTAAAGGTTTGTACATCCTCTCCTGCTGCAGTTATGCGACCTCTGGTTGGCTGTCAAAGATAAGACACAGATTATACAGTAAACCATTTTCACCCTTTTATGTAAAATGGAAATTCAAAAGGAAAGGGAAATCTAAACCTCGTAGAAACGAGCCAATAGTTGAACGATTGTACTTTTCCCTGCACCACTTGAACCCACCAGAGCAGTTACGGTACCACATTTAAGTGTTAGGTTAATACCGTTTAAGACTTCAACATCAGGCCTTAAAGGATAAGAGAAGTGAACATCTACCAAACAATACAATCTGAGTTAGTAAAAAGATACTTAGAAATCAAAATTAAAAAGGCTACCTGCCTACATGCATTGAACGAAAAATCAAATTTCTAACAAGAAACAGATACTCAAGATCTCCTGTATGCATAGTGGAACTGTCATGGACAAAGTGTCGAAAAGTGTCCTCGAGAATCTCCAAACTCCCTACTTGCAATCAACGAGATTGAAACGGTAAACGAGTGTCATCTGGTAAATGATCTCATTGTTTTTTCCGGCATAGGTGTCATGATTAAGAGGAAGTTGTAAACAACACAGGTGATTTTATTGTGTTTATCTGCTAGTTTCATATAATTAAGAAAGGACCAAAATGAAACAGAAATTCAGACATCAAGAGATTCAGCTAAGTAGAATTTATGCATATACGGATATCTGTAAAGCCAGATTCAAGAACCTTCAAGACTAATATCGCCGTTCCAAGCTACACCACACCCATCACCAGATGACTTCGACGCTGACATGTAATGCTCATCTAGTGCTACATTTTTCTCAGTGACATCATCATCGTAGAATAGTTCAAGATTGCCACTAGAGCTTTCTTTTTTATGGAGTTCTCTTTCTAAGCCATAAGCAAGGGATTCATCAATTTCTGTCCCACATAAGACAAAATTGATCCGTTCCACAGCAGCGAAAGTTGCACGTAGATCGCCGTATGTGTTAACCAAACCTTGAACCTGAAATGGTTATCCTCACATAAGATATAAGAATAGAAGGTGAAAATGAAATTTGAATGATAAATTGACTTACAGCAAAAGTCAAAGTGAATGTGTATCCGATAAAAGAAGCCATGACTCCAACAGATAATTCACCCTGCAAATAGCATATTTAAAATGCCTCAGTTTTATCATTCACTCCAAGAAGCTATGGCCGCAATAATACGAGAGATTGTGATAACCAACATGACAATTAGCAACAAGACAATAAAAGACGTGCTAGACAATAGATGTCCTCACCGCCTTAACTTTGCTTCCGCCAAGACAATATAAAGCCAACAAAGATATGTAGTTGACAACTCTTGTCACGGCCTCGTTGGCCGATTTATGAGTTCCAAGCTTTACGCCACTAGTCCGATAACCGAGAATCTGCCGAACTTCTCATATTAGACATTTCACACTTCAAGGAGACTTCAGGATTTTATATTGTAAGGTACCAGTAACTTACTTGACTTCCAAACATAGACATTTGACGCTTTTCACCACTAAATGATCTAACCTACAAGCAAAAAACAGTAAAGAAACTCAAATTGGGTAAGCTGGAATTCAAGAAGTTTACTTTAACACACTGCACGAAGAACTGAGGCATGCACTCAGCCACTCAGTCGAGCAGTATATGGAAACTTACAGTACGGATAGCTGAAAAGGTTTCATTTGCACAGTTAGATATAGATGCTTGGGCCTTCCCATGTGCTTTGAAAACGGGTATAGTTGACCTCTTGTATATAGCTTGTGAACATAAAATATGCTTGTGTTAATAATGGAAAAGAAGAAGAAGAGATTGTGCCCCCGACAAGTAAAATGCAAGAAAGAACAACAAAGGCACGAGCTAATACATCTCCGAAGCAGTTGTTTACAACCTCAAGAATATTGAATCAAGCAACTTTACTGCAGCTATGATATGAAAGAAACAACTGAATTCAAGAATCAAACAAAAATGTTTACCAGCAAAATATGTCACAGAAAGCGTCAGTAGCCCAAGAACTGGAGCAAGTTGAGGAGATAGTGCAAAAAGAATGCATATTGTACCTCCAACCTGTAAGAATAAAGGAGCACCAAGTTAAAGACTTCAACTATTGAAATCCGAAACTACGAACTGTATAATCGGCAAGATAAATCTCACTTTTTGAATAGTGTAGAATAGCTTGCCTCGGAAAGAGCCCTAAAACCGCGAATACGCGAGGTATTTTCAGTCACAACATCTTTTAGTGAACCCAAATCAGATGTTATCAACCCAGTCAATTCACCAACCTGCATAAGTGAAGAAAACAAGTTTTCTAAAGGTCACTTGTGATATCTTAAACAGATCTTCTCTATCTAATGAATGGGGAGTCCACAATGATGAAGAAAAGAAAATATAAACAGTTTTTATTCATAGAGGTCATTTTAGTATTGTGTTCATACCTTGTACTGATCGAAAAACTCCGCCTGAAATAGGACATAAAAGAACAGTCACATTTCAGACAAATCTAATAGGTTTTTCCAACATAATTACTATAAGATATTCTGCAAAAAATGAGTGATAAATCATATTGATGCCATCATGTTCAAAAAGAGTTCTAAACCTTCAAAATAATGCATTACTTCTGTAGACTATACCTCCCAAGCGACTAGCCAATTAGTTAGGGAATTTGGACAAAAGGAAACTCCAGCATTATCTTTATGGTAACTAGTGAAACCTGAACAGGCGATTGATTGGGCATCAAAAACCAATGCCCACACCACGATATGCCTGTCATTCCGGTCAAAAAGCTGCCAGTACTTTCCATGTATGCGATCTTGACTTGGTTTAAGCTAATAATTACGTTAAGCATCAGTTACTGGTCTGCCGTGGGAATTAAGTGTTAGAGACACCCACCCTTTGACAAACCTCATACATCTACCATCAATGGTAATATCTTCCAAATTTCAGACTCTTATCTCACTCCCAAAGCAAGTTGTCAATTGCAACAAAAAATGAACAAATAACAATACATTAAGCCATAGGACTTCATAGAGTTTACCACATTTTCTTTCTTCTGCACACCTAGCAAATAACCAAAGGCGCAAAACATTATGTTCATGGGTACAGGACATGACAGGTAACAATCCAAAAGAGGTAAAAGTGAAATAGTTCTACATTCTCCTAGTTAGACAGATGAAGTGTGTCACTAAGAACTTCCTTCAACTTACAGGAACAGTGGTATTCTGTTAGGCATTTACGCAAACAGTTAAGGGAGTTGTAATTCCAATTAAGGTTGTGAGTGATTTTATATCTGTTGGTTTGAAATTCATGTTACTATAATAAGAGAGAATGTGGATAAACACATGCCTGTAATCTATGTGATGAGCTTTATGAACTGTGAGAATCGAAAATATTAAGCATTGCGAATGGAAGTCGTATTTGGTTTGACTTGGAACTGAAACTGGGGGTTCTTGGTAAAATGTGGTGGTGGTGCTGACATTCAGCAGAGAGATGAAATTGAAAGAGGTGGAGGTGGGTGGCGGTGGTGACAGTGGAAGAGGCGGTGGTGGTGACTGTGGAAGAGAGAGTGAGGAGTGGAAGACGAAATTTAAAAGACATCTCTTTTTTTCAGGATCTGAGTCGCCGGATCTAACTCATCTAGCTGACTTAAATCACCTTACTCATCTGAACTGACTCAATATGTTTATTTTTTTTGAGTCAGATCTAACTCAAAAATTAAGTGAGTGAGTGGCTTGATCTCTCATATACTCCCTCCGTCCCACTATTAAGTGACCTAGTTTAAATTTGCACAATTTTTAAGGTAAGCAAGGAAAATAGTGCTTTTAAGCATTTTTTACAATTATAGCCCTTATGGATAGTAATTAGTGAAATTTAGAAATGATTTATCTCTCAAACTACTCCACGGATGTTCGCAAACTTCATACCATTGAAAAACATTTTAAAACAACTACATAACGAATATAAACAAGCCTATCAAATTATGCATATTTTTTGTAACTAACTAAAAGGATAATTTTAGAAATATTTCCTTATTTAGTGATATAAGTCACTTATTAGTGAGACAAAATCTAAAATCAAATAGGTCATTTAATAATGGGACGGAGGGAGTATTATTGTAATTTGTTACCTGATTCAAACGGGTTCAAGTCAGATATTAGGTTTGAGTCAAATAACGAATCAGATTTAACTGAAACTAAAAAAACAAGTGGTCTGACAACTAACTTGACTCAGATGCAGATCGCGAATCAAGTACAATGGTGAGTGAAGTCCCACAACTGTAACTACATAAATTTCATTTACACCATAGAGATATTACCTTTTGAATCATAATTCTTTTGAAAACGCGGCTTCTCAATGCTATCATCACATTCTCCCAAATAGTAGTCATATTAACAACGAAACAAATAGTGAAAATTGGCTCCATAATATAAAGAAGTCCAATTTTACTAAGCAACTTCCACAAAGGTTCTGGCCTTGCTCCAATGAGTACTTCAAAAAATTGACCTACGGAATTAACAGAAAGAGTCTAAAAGACCAAAAACATGATTAATAGAGATAGAATGAGGAACACATATACATACCAGAAAAGATGGGCATAGAAAGGGTACAAGCAGTGCAACCAACGAGAGAAGCAACCGATATCACGAGGCGCAGTTTATGCTGAAGCACAAGACTCCAAACAAGACCCCAACTAATAACATTCGGAGAACGACTAGTATCTGAAGAAGATTTTGATTCACTCTCATTGTGATTATTAAGATGAGAAGAAGCTATATGAAGAGCTGTCAATTCCTAACCCGGCTACCTAGCAACCCTGGCCCGGCTTGGCTTGTTGTCTAAACAAGTATCTCTAGAAAAACTATATGTTCTTCCAGGTTTAGGCGGAAATAACTTGAGTTGTTGGTGAGTTATGGGTGAGAATGAAAATGATGATGATGATAAGTTGATAATTTTTAGTGTTTTGGTTCTTGAAGAATGAGAGTATCTGAGTTGGGTTGAGGAATGAAGAAAATTTGCTGGTAAGTTAACAATTTTTAGTTTTTGCAGTTGCAGTTGGGTTGAGGAATGAAGAAAATTTGCAGTTGCAGTTGCACATGCCATGGCAACTGCAAGAAAAGAGAGACAAAAATATTTTGGCCCGTTTAAGTTAACTTTGCTGGTACCACAAGAGCAAATCTCTCTGTCAATCAGCTACCCATCCCTTTTCTAGCAAATACTGAAAAACAGAGGGATACTATATATATTTTAACTTTGCCGGAAGCAAGTCATAGATTTTGACTTTGATTTTTTATTGGTATGGTATACTATATATTATTTTCCACCTGTAAACCTGGCCAATAACATGCATTGCTTTCAAATCACATGGATGGAGGGAGATGGATATCACTGATGATCTGGTGGATGTAATGAACTGGAGAAAACTAGCGTCAATAATCTATGGTGGTCTAAAGAACAAATACACCTTGCTTCGCTGGGAGAAGAGCGAATCTGGATTCGAATCTTGCATTATTTACCTGAGTCTAAATACTTGGTTAACAGCTGCCAATACTGGCCTAGACATAATAGATAAGATCAGTGTTTTCAGTAAACAAGTAATAGGAGGAGGTTTAGATATACTAGTATGTTTAGCATTCAAGTTTACATGAATCAAATGCAAGATCTCGACAACTTTACATGAATCCAGGAACTTAACTGTTTTTTAGTGTAGTATTTTGTGGTGTATAGAATAGGATGGTACTGTTGACTATCACTATGGAATATACACAGTTGAACCAAAATGATAAAGAACACTTGCAACATGCTTTATGGCTTGCGCTTGCAGTTATGCTCATTGCAGCAGAAGAGATAGATTGACCTGTGGAGTCACTCAAATGCAAGGCGTTGCGTCCCAACCAATGATGCATATAAACCGTTCTTCTTTGCCAACAACTGAAAATGAGTCCCCAACTCTGCGACTTTCCCATCAGAACAGAGAGCTATCTGGTGAGCATTCTGAACAGTGCTTAATCGATGAGCAATCACCAGTGTCGTTCTCCCCTTCATCAATAGGTTAAGAGCATCCTGGACCAAGCGCTCACTTACGGTGTCTAAGGCACTGGTGGCCTGAGTTAAAATAAAATCTTATATTAAAGAAAGAGAATAGCAGTGCAAGAAAATTGACAAACTCCTGGTCATCAAAATAGAATTTTCAGAGTACTAGTTCTATAGGCACGCATTCAACATGGGTAAAGAAGACCCCACTAGCCACTGATGCAGCACGTGGAAATTAGAAAGGTCAACATCATTTCTCTTCCGACCACGTTCAATCGTTCAGTGAAGGGTCGACCAACAGTACCACATGAATCAAGCAGTACAGTTCCTACACAGCATAAGAGCATACCTCGTCCAGTATCAAAATTGGTGCATCCTTGAGTAGAGCTCTAGCAATGGCTATTCTCTGCAAATTAGGTAAGTTAAATACCATATGATCCATGTCATCAAATCCATGATGAAAGAACAATTTTTTTTCTATTTTACCTGTCTCTGCCCTCCACTCAGCAAGCCTCCACGTTCACCTACTTGTGTATCGTAACCCTTGGAAAATAAAATTAAAAAGATAAGTATTAAAGCTGAAAATACTGGAGAACGATGGCGAAATATCCAAAGAGAAGAAACCTGTGGAAGGGAAATAATGAAGTCGTGTGCATTTGCAGCCTTGGCTGCTTTTATCACATCCTCTTTGGAAACATCATCATCTGGAAGGCCGTAAGCAATGTTTTCTCCAACAGAAACCGAGAAGAGGACAGGTTCCTGCATCACATTGTAGGATAGTACAGTGAATATACATAAGTTTTAACAGTAACTTCCAAAGACATGAATAGGCGACTGAAAATCCAAAACATCGAATGCTATAATTAGAAAAAGGTGAGTGCTGAGGAAGTTACCTGATTCACTATAGAGACTGCACGAGCCCATTCAGTCTTATTAAAGGTTCTTACATCCTCTCCTGCTACGGTTATGCGACCTTTGGTTGGCTGTTAAAGATAAGACAACGATAATACAGTAAACCATTTTCACCGTTTTATGTAAAATGGAAATTCAAAAGGAAAGGGAAATCTAAACCTCATAGAAACGAGCCAATAGTTGAACGATTGTACTTTTCCCTGCACCACTGGAGCCCACCAGAGCAGTTATGGTACCACATTTAAGTGTTAGGTTAATACCGTTTAAGACTTCAACATCAGGCCTCAAAGGATAAGAGAAGTGAACATCTACAAAAGAATACAGTCTGAGTTAGTAAAAAGATACAAAATTAGAGGCTACATGCCTACATGCATTGAAAGAAAAATCCAATTTTTGACAAGAAACAGACACCCAAGATCTTTTTATGTAGTGGAACTGGCTACCAACAAATAAATAGATAAAATTTGGTCGGATTTTTAAAATTGGTGTAATAGACAAATGATTTGACCAAGCTACAGGGTAGCTCAGCAAAGTATCGAACAGTGTCCTCAAGAATCTCTAAACTCCCTATCGCGAACCAAAGAGATTGGGAGAGTAAATGAGTGTCATTCCATAAAATGATGTCATTGTTGTTTCTGGCCTGGGTGACATGATGAAGAGGAAGTTGTAAACACAATAAACTGAGTGTCATTTTTTGTGTTTATCTGTTGGTTCTATGTAATTAAGAAAGGACCAAATGAAACACAAATTCAGATACTAAGAGATTCAGCTGAGTAGGATATATGCATCTCGGGAAATGTGTAAAACCAAATTCAAGATACCTTCAAGACTAATATCGCCGTTCCAAGCTACACCACACCCATTACCAGATGACTTCAGCGCTGACATGTAATGCTCATTTAGAGATACATTTTTCTCGGTGAAATCATTATCGGAGAATAATTCAAGATTGCCACTAGAGCCTTCTTTTTTATGGAGTTCTCTTTCTAAACCATAAGCAAGGGATTCATCAATTTCTGTCCCAGATAAGACAGAATTGATCCGCTCCACAGCAGCAAAAGTTGCACGTAGGTCGCCAAATGTGTTAACCAACCCTTGAACCTGAAACAGTTTTCCTGATATAAGATAGCAGATTAGAAGGTGAAAATTGAATTAGAGTGATAAATTGACTTACAGCAAAAGTCAAAGTGAACGTGTATCCAATAAAAGACGCCATGACTCCAACAGATAATTCACCCTGCAAATAATATACTTAAAATGCTTCAGTTTTCTGTCATTCGAAGAAGCTATGGCCATAATAATACGAGAGATTGTGATAATCAGCATAGTAAACAATCATAAAATAAAACACGTGCTAGATAAAAGATGTCCTCACCGCCTTTACTTTGCTTCCACCAAGACAATATAGAGCCAGCAAAGATATGTAGATCACAACTCTTGTCACAGCCTCATTTGCTGATTTGAAAGTTCCAAGCTTTATGCCACTAGCCTGATAACCTAGAATCTGCCGAAATTCTCATTTTAGACAGCTAACACTTCGAGGAGACTTCAGTATATATTAGATAGTAAGGGATCAGTAACTTACTTGACTTCCAAACATGGACATTTGACGCTTTTCACCACTGAAGGATCTGACCTATAAGCAAAGAAAACAGTGAAGAAACCAATTTTGGAATAATTGTCATTAAAGAAGTTTACTTTAACACACTGCAATTTGATACCGAACACCTAGAGAGGTGGGATACTCGACTAAAAAGCAAGACACTCCCTCGACCAGTATATGAAAACTTACAGTGCGAATAGCTGAAAAGGTTTCACTGGCACAGTCTGATATCGATGCTTGGGCCTTCCCATGTGCTTTGAAGACAGGTATAGTTGACCTCTTGTATATAGCTTGTAAACGTAAGATATGCTTATGTTAAAAATTTCCCGTAGAAAGGAATAACAAGAGTAAGAGTGGCATGCATGAACATTTGTGGGGGGAAAGTGAATGGTGTGGCACACAGTGGCAGAAATGAGATATTTATTCATTTAGAAAGTAATAACTCAATTTTTTGTTGAAGAAACCTGAAAAGTATACTTATACTAGAGTTTCTCATTAAGAAAAGATTGTCCCCGTGACAAGCAAACTGGAAAAAATAACAACAACGGCAAGAGCTAATACATCTCCCACATGAAATTGTTGATGATATTGACGAAGTTTGGGAGGGATATGTAATGTTATTCCCTAAATGTAATCAAACAGACCTAAGAAAGCTGAACAAGCATATATACACAGCTTTATTAGGTTAAGATAGGGATACATGAAAGCTAGGGTATCTAATATCATCCACTTAATCGATCAGTTCCTTACACACTTAAAAATACTGAATCAAGCAACTTTACCACAACTATGGTATGAAAGTAATGGTCTCAGAACAAACAAAGAAACAACACCAAGAATCAAAAGTAAGTGTTTACCAGCAAAAAATGACACAGAAAGCGTCAGTAGACCGAGAAGTGGAGCAAGTTGGGGAGATAGGGCAAAAAGAATGCATATTGTACCTCCAACCTGTGAGAATAAAGGAGCACCAGAAGTTAGAGATTTCAACTATAAAAATCAAAATCTAAGTACTAAATATTCAGCAACATAAATCTCACTTTTAAATAGTGTAGAATAGCTTGCCTCGGAAAGTGCCCTAAAACCTCGATCACGTGAAGTGTTTTCGCTAACGACATCTTTTACTGAACCCAAATCAGATGTTATCAACCCAGTCAGTTCACCAACCTGTACAAGTTAAGAAATCAAGTCATTTAAAGGTCACTGGTAATATCTGATGGTACTACATAAAAAACGGATTCATGATCGAGACTTTTCAAATAGATGCGAAAAACAAATGGAATAGATACAACAGCAACGGGTAACACACAGCATAGGAGCCACTCGGTGACAATCAGATGTATATCAGTTACATGAGCAGCTGAGCACCCAATTTATAGTGATTTGAGCAATACTTTTGCGCAAGCGAAATTAGGTTACGGATTTACATTTCCTCATTTTATTTTATCTAATTATTTGGTGAGTAAAGGCAGTTCATAGGAAGTTTTATAGTACAGTAGTGAGAGAGAGCTGAGAGAGATCATGTGAGAGTTAGGTTGGAAGTAGTTTCATGGTTTCTTATACATGTATAAAGAAAATGTAGTTATTAATTAATTTTGTGTTATAGGCTCCCTTTGAACCCATAAGACTACAACGAACACCCTAACCACAGTTTTAATTTTCTTTATTCGGTTTTTAAGTGTTAAAAGATTTCTTTAGTTCCTTGGAGAACTATAAATTCTATAATCATATTGATGTGTTTTCATTACTGAATGAGCTGCAAGTCCCGTTGCAAAAGAAATGAAAAGTTTTATGAACTGATCAATTATGTGAACCGTTACTCAAGTTGACCTAACTTGTCCATATGTGCAAGAGTAGATACTTAAATGCGTGAATGGTCCTGTATTAACCTACTGACGGAAAAACAACTTGCTAAGCTGATGATAGAGTAAGAAGAGCATAATCATGTTGACTGCAGAAATTCTGTGCGAAACACATCTGAAGAGCTCAGTAAAGGTTTGGGTGTCTGAAACATGCATCTTCATAACAATTATTGGAGAACGTCTAAGAAGATTGACATAGTAAAACAAACAGAAAATTTCACTAAACTGTTTTACCCTTCACATTATTAAGTAACAACTTAGAATTAAACTGAGGACTTGTGCATTTTCCAATTTGCTACACAACATATGACAGGAAAATTAAAAAAATAAACACTTTTTATTCATAGAGGCTATTGGGATACAGAAAAGAAAAATGTCATATTCATACCTTGTACCGATCGAAAAACTCTGCCTGCAATTGGACATAAAAGAACACAATCATCCATCAGAAAACCCGAATAAACGTATCCAGCATAATTACTATAATCTATACTGCAAAAATGAGTGATAATTCAAATCGCTGACTTCTTTTCAGAAACAAAATGATTGTGCTAAATTTCCCTATTCAGAAACAAATTAAAACTTAATAATCCATTACTTCTGTATACTACCTCCCAGCCACTAACCAATTAGGTAGCAAAATTTGGGAAAGGGAAACTCTAGCACGATCATTATGATAGAAACCAACCCACTGAAATGACATATATTGATGAGAAACATAAAGGAGTGATACAATCAAAATAATGCACCACTGGAAGCCCAAGCAAACTGAAGTTCAACACGAAACAAGACCTCCATATCCTAGTAAATATAGAACTCAGTGATACAATATTATGAAGCAAAAGAAACCAAGAATTGGAGCTTCACACACTTAGTGAAGTCTGACTAGATAAACTATGCAATCGGCTATGTAATGAAGGGATTGATTTGGACTTCCCCATCAGTCCCACACTGTAGTTCCTTGATCTTATCACATGCGAAAGTATCAAATTTCATAAAACCATGGGGCATAGTAGAGAATTTACCTTCTGAATCAAAATTCTTCGAAAAACACGGCCTCTCAACGCTATCATCACATTCTCCCAAATCGTAGTCATGTTTATTACAAAACAAATAGTGAAAATTGGCTCCATAATATAAAGAACTCCAATTCTACTAAGCAACTTCCACAAAGGCTCTGGCCTTGCTCCAATTAGTACTTCAAAAAATTGTCCTGCAAATTTTAACAAACACCATGAGTACATAAGAACCCAAAAAAACTTAACTGATAACAAGATATTGAGGAATTCATACATACCGGAAAAGATTGGCATAGAAAGAGTACAAGTAGTGCAACCAATGAGCGTAGCAATCGATATCGCGAGACGGAGTTTATGCCGAAGCATAAGACTCCAAATAAGACCCCAACTGATAACATTTGGAGAACGATTAGTATCTGATGAAGAAGAGTTTGATTCTTCTGATTCTAGTTCACTGTTGATATTTGAATCAGAAGCTGGAGCAGCTACATAAGCTTCTGTGGAGAAATGAAATCTTTTTCTTCCAGGTTTAGTGAAATTAGGTCGGAATAACTTCGATTGTTGCCGGGGTGAGATGGAAAATGATGATGATGATGATGATAAGTTGACAATTTTTAGGGTTCTTGATGAATAAGGGTTTCTGAATTGGATACGAGGGGTTGAGAAATGAAGAAGATTTGCAGTCGCATATGCCATGGCAACTGCTGGAAAAGAGAGACGACAAGATTTTTGGCGCGTTTAAGTTGTTGGTATCATAATAGCCAACCAAAATCCACAATTATTACGAGTAACTGATGGCGTTGCCAGGATTGTAGCCAAAGGCTGCGTAGAGAGCACGTCTAGTCGTTGATGCAACACAGGCATGGTGTGTCAAATGAAAAAGAATCGGTGCTATATTCGGTATCTTCGTTCTTTCAACCATTCGTCAAATGGCTGACTCGTCAGTTAAATAATAGTAAAAATTGGACTGAATATCTAAAATCTTGTAGGGTATTCTTATCTTGTATACCCCTACGATAAGAATGATTAAATTAACAATTAATGACCGCCTTTATCTTAGGGATTTGAGATATGTATCTGGTAAACCAAAACGTTTTGTTTTATAGTTACGAGAAATATATTCTTAAAATTACCCTGCTGAATAAAGAAAGTCAAAGTTTTCTCTTTGTTTCTTCTTTTATGCGACGTGTTTTTGTCTCTATTTCTACTTACTTCTTTCTACCCCATTTTCTCTGGATGTATGCAAAAGATCGATATACAATTTATAACATAAAGCACATCGAAAAGCTAATTTCTCCATTGATTTAAGAACACCCTGTTTGTACCCTTAATATTCTACACAAATAAATGGGTTAACCTATGCCAACAAAACTCCTACCATTAGCAAAGGAGGGTTCATTGGGCCTAAGGAGCTTATCTTGTTTATCCAAGTATGGCTAACTAGGCCTTACAAGGCACCCCATATGCAAGCCCATATGAAAAATACCCAAATTAAGGCTAGATAAGTGCCACATCAGCAAGGACGACGACGTTGCAGGAGACATGTCAGCGAGCAATGGACACATCAGCAGAGGGCGATGACGTGGCAGGTACCACGTCAGCAAAGATGCTGACCAGGCAGGTGCCATGTCAGCTAAACGCACGCCACGTCAGCAGGTGTAATGACGTGGCAAGTGACACGTCGGAAAAGTACATGCCACGACAATAAAAGTGATGACGTGGCAAACGACACATCAGCGAATGGGTCCACGTCGGTGAAGGTGATGCCACGTCAGCAAACACCGTCAAGATTAACGCCGTTACTAACGGCGTCATCATCTTCGGTTAGTAGTTAACGTCGTTACTAACGCTGTCAGCATATGCCTAACGGTGTCAAAATATTCCTCAACGGCGACGGATTCAGCAGCAGGTTGCCGCCGGCAGCCCAAGCCGGCGCCAACAAATCGGAGATTAATCGTTGTCACCGATAAATCGGCGATTAGTCGTGGCCATGAATCGGTCTTCCTGATTCAGTGTTATGCGATACAGTTTAATTCCATAGCCCTCTGATCATTCCACCCCATTCTGTTTGCCTAACGGATTTCTACACCCCGTTGTGGGCTTAGGAGAGTTATTCCTCTTGGGCTTAGCATGTACACTTATTCCATAACCCTAATGAAAGCTTCTAGTGTATTCCAAAGGGCATGCATGGCAAGCAATCCAATTTCTACCAGGGCGTCATGAAGGGAATTTATCACATAGGTATTATGACAGGGACCGGTCAATACAATTCATGACTGGAGGCATGCAAGGGCCAGTTATGACAGTGCCATGCAGTCATGCAGAATATCAATGCAGGGAGGCATGCAAGGAAATAAAGGCAATAACATTAAGGCAGAGAGGCAAATTCGGACCATATAAGAAGAATGTCCAGCAAACCAAAAAGGTAAGCAATCTTCTATAATCAAAACTCCTATGAAAAATCCAACACTGACTTTAGCATCGGAGGGTTTTTTGCAGGTACCCCCGCTTTTCTCCACAATTCAATCGAAGATCGAGGCAGCGGATCGATTCTCAGCCAAATCATCATACAAAATTCTGTGTTTGGGGTAGGAGTAATTTTACCTTACAAACACACCCATTATTATTTTACCAGCCTGATTGAGAAGATGAATAAGTAAAAAAAGCAAAAAAGGAATTATGGATTTACGGCTAAAGAAGAATCGGGTTATCTTTCATGTTTTAGATTCTTTAGATTTTTTAGATTCTAAAGAAGAAAAATTATTTAGATTTTTTTGATCGATTCCATTGATTTGGATGGAGATTTATTGTTCTTCTAATTTTTGGGTCTGATTAACAAGGATGACAGAAAAATATGGTCGGGATTAATCCATTTGTTGTATATCAGGAAGTTTTTCATGAGAATCTCTCGAGTTTTTCATGAGAATCTCAGGAGTAGTGGATGCCGAGAAGATGAAGGGGTAAAAAGGGAATATATGTGTCAGTGAGAAAATAATTTTGTATTTCCAAAAAAGTGAAGATCCCCGAAAAATTCTCCACGCTCAATGCAAAATATTAATTATTTAATCACTCTTATCCTGTATACGGGTATACAAGATAAGAGGACCCAATCTTGTAATACAGAGAAAGAGGAGAAGAAGATATAAAATAACCTGGGGTTGTTAGGGGCGATCCGGAAAGAATTAGGGGCAACATATAAGACAAAATAGGGTCACCCAAACCTAAAATCAAGCCACCCCTTATCTAAATTTTTTGAAATGGTAAAAATTCCCTCCATAATCGGTAGACAATACTACAATCGGTAGTTTATATTGATGTATGTTGGTTTGTGTTATGAAAATTATAATCGGTAGTCAAAATGGTAATTTCGTGATGTTCATTATCTACCGATTATGGTAGTAGCCCTAAATTCAAAATTTTCAAAAACCAAAGGAATTTTGAGTTTCTCTATTTCACAATCGGTTGTTTCATGATGTTTATTGCCTCCCGATTATGGTAGTAACCTCAAATTTGAATTTTTAAAAAACCAATAGGAATTTTGGATTTCTTTGTTTTCACAATCGGTAGTTTCATGATGTTTATTGCCTACCGATTGTACAAACGGTAGTTTCATGATGTTTATTGCCTCCCTATTATGGTAGTAGCCCCAAATGCAAATTTTTCAAACACCAATAGGAATTTTAGATTTCTTTGTTTTCACAATCAGTAGTTTCATGATGTTTATTGCCTCCCGATTATGGTAGTAGCCCCAAATTTGAAATTTTCAAAAACCAATAGGAGTTTTAGATTTCTCTATTTTCACAATCGGTAGTTTCATGATGTTTATTGCCTCCCGATTGTGGTAGTAGCCCTAAATTCGATTTTTTTCAAAAACCAATAGGAATTTTTGGATTTCTTTGTTTTCACAATCGGTAGTTTGATGATGTTTATTGCCTACCGATTATGGTAGTAGCCCCAAATTTAATTATTTCAAAACAAAGCTAGGAAGAGAAGAACACAGTCACAATCGGTAGATAATTTTTTTTCTTCTAAACTACCGATTATGAAGGGACATATAAGTATTTTCAACTTATTTTGTCATTTTGTGTCGCCCCTAATTATTTTGGGGTCGCCCCTAAAAATGCCAGGTAAAATAAAGGGAGAAAGAAGAAGAGTGTATTATTATAAAGGGAGAAAGATGTGTATTATTGATAAACATTAGGGCTAGACACAAGGGCATCCCAGTAATGAACGAGATTCACCCTAGATATTCTAATTACACGTTTATAACATAAAAGATAATAGTTATTTATATTTCGGGCATCATATAAAAAAGGAAGTGCTATTTGATTCTCTTTTTTCTACCTCTTCACCTCCCTACAATTTAAACCCCACATCTAAGGAATGATGAACTCTACCAGTACCTGAATGTGAATATAAATTTGGATGTGTGGTTGAGATTGTAATGAGGTGAATAGGGAGGTGGAAAAGAAGCAGTCAAATAGCATTTCCGATATAAAAACACTTTCCGAGTTATTTTCAATCTTCTGTATTCAAGATGACTATATAACATCTATCGAATATTTGACTTATAAAAGAAATTAGCTTTCATTTCATGAACATATACGACATCGCATATTTTAGGTATTCTTGGAAGCTTAGAAGTTTTCTTCTTGCTTATTTGGCATCAGCATTTATCTCCAAAGATTACCAATGTCTCCTTTGTATTCTTCGGTATGCACAAACCAGGAAAGGCTATAAGACGTGTATCATCTAGAACCATTGAAATGGGGAGATTGATTTTGAATGCAAAGCTTTCATGCATTTTTCATCCCGTTTGAACTTCCACAAGTGTGGGTTAAACGGTTTGCATGGAAATCTGTTTGACTAGAATAGAAATTCTCATGTAAACGATGTTCCCATTTTCACACAAATTTTCTTTATTTTTGACAAACTTGTTAAGCTTCCTTAAGGAGAGTTTTAGTTGTTTTAACCTTTTGTTTTTAAATTAAGGAATAAAATGCCCATGAGGGGAAATCTAATTAAGAAAATGCCCACGTTTTTTTAGAACTTAATAAAATGCCCATGAGTTGACCTTTTCCGTCCCGTTTTTTCAAAAAAACGGCTAACGGACGTTACATTACATGTGGCACTAAATATGATATGTCAAATGACATTGTAACCCCTAAATCAGCTGGATCGGCTCCTGTTGGAACTATGACTCAGCATGAACTCGGGTCATGAGTTATGAGTAACATCACGTCATCCACACGTGCAAACTTCAGTAACGGTCGGCTGACACGTGTCACTATCTGGTAGTAAACAATCAATGGCACAGATTTAATCCCCTTTTATAACGGTCATATTCTCTTTCAGCCTGTATAAAAACCAATGATCAGGCCCAAGTTCACCCAAATCATCAAAAACAAACCAACTTCACACACTCATGAGCAAAAATCTGATACATTCTCCTAGTAGTAGTAGAAACAACAACATCAAGGCTAGTGAAGAGAACCAACCAAATCTATGTTCAATTTGTGATGTAGGAAGCCATGAATCAAAGGTTTGTCCTTGGTTGTATTCTAGGTGTAAACATATACCTTGTAATGGCATAAGGCAATTACTTAGATCAAAGACAACTGAAACAGAAGGTGAAATGTTCTTAAAGTGCTCAAATCCTACCTGCACATACTTTGAATGGTTTGCGTTAGCCATTGATGTAGTCAGATGTGTTGATATCAAGCTGTCATTTAAGATTTGTTGATGTGCTTGTGGAGAAGCTAGTCACTCCTACAACAAATGTCCATTGCACAGTGTACAATGCTTCAAAGATCACTGCAAATCAGAAATGAAACTGAAATTATGTAAGAATAGTCACAACTTCAACATAGCTTATCTTACCTGCACAGATTGTGAAGCTTTCATATGGGTTTCTGATCACATGGTCATTGCTGCAAGGGAAAGTTTTATGCATTCAAGTATTCATGTCAAAGAAATATGTAAGGAAGTTAACAAAAAGCTTACAATGTAATATTCCGTACTTTAAACTAATAAAATTTGATTAATATTAAAAGTTACTTCAAATCCATATTGTTTTGTCATCCATAAACAAGTTCAGACCTAAAAGCAGGTAAAACAAAAGACAAGCACTGCAAGAAAGGATGAGAGATCCAACAAAAAAGCAAAACACACACACACATTACTTCTTCTTTGCATTCTTTATCTTCTTTCCCTTAGTCTGTGTAACAGTGGCAATATTCTGAGCCACATATCCAATACCTGCAAAAGCTTGACTGAAACTTTGTGTGTTACTAGGCCCTGCAGATGCAGATCTTTGAGTGTTTGGTACTGGAGGTGGTTTTTCATGAGATGATGTTCTTGCAGAAGACTCACCAACATATGATGATTTTCCTTGCTTCTTTGCTTTGCCCCTTGCAGTGCTAGTTTCAACTCCATCTGAGCTTGTGAAAGTGAAGTTTGTAGCATCACACTCAGTTCTTGGCCTATATCCAGTTTGATTCTTACCAACATCACCACCTTTACAAGTTCTCTTGTTATGACCTTCTGTAGATCCACATTGAGTACACTTTCTTTTCTTCTTCTCAGTTTGAGGTTCATCATAACTTCTTCTCCTCTTTGAATGAGGTCTTCCAGGCTTTCTTTGGCTGGGAGGGTGTAGTATCTTGTTTTCCATTGGTGGCTGCAACAAGAAACAAAGAACATAAAAGATCAGAGAAGAAAGAAGAGATGAGATGGGAACTAATGAAACCCTAAAGTACTTTTAAATAGAAAATAAAGTTAAAGTTTAAAGTAATGCACAACCACCCATAAAGTATAGAATAGTACCTCTGGATAGTCAAAAATGTCTTCTAGTGGAAAAACTGTTGGAGCATATGTGGTCCTATAATAATCTACTGAATAGTAAGGAGAGCAATACCTGACAAAACAAATGTAAATAATATTGGGGTTAGAATCTTTCCTTGAATATTTGGTGGTACATTAATGCACAAATAAAAGAGAAATTTAAAATGTAAATGCCATAATAAATGATAAGATCACATACTCATCCCAATTTGGTGAGATTGTCTTCAATGCAGACACATCATGTTGACAGGGGAATCCCCTAAAATGCCACTGCAAACAAGTGCACTTCTTCTCTATAAAATTCACTTTGAATATTTTTCTGGTGGACCTGTTGGTGAGCAAATAAACCTCCCCAACCACACTAGCTTGAACATGAAATTTCTCACTAATGGAAAGCATTTTTTTGATAAGGTCCTTAGCTTTAGGAAACAAATCTCCAGATTTCCACTTTGTACATTCTTCCCTTCTCTTTGTAAACATTTTCATCACCAATGCACCATACAACATTCCAAGAATAACTATAGGTTTATCTCTCAGTTCAGTAGCCATTGAATTAAAAGATTCAGAAAAATTATTATTCAGATGCTCACAACAGCTAGTGGGATCAAAAAAAGCCCTAGCCCAATTACAGTGACCTTGTTTCATAAGATACTCTGCAACTTTAGAATTTTCTTGGTACATAGCAGTCATGTGTTCCTACATTACCCATTTGTACATTAGTATGTATTTACATTACTCTAGAAATGTAATACAAGCAAATTTTCAAAGAAACAAACCTCAAAATGCTTTATCTTGTAGGCTTTGGCAGCATTCCACATTGAGCTGTGCAATGTGGGGGACTTGTAAGTTTTCTTGAAGTTCTTGTAATTGTGCCTGCAACACAATATACACACAAACAAAATGTAAATAAAGAAGTTATAATTTTGCTACAAAAAATTTAAAAGTAAGATAATTACCTCCAACAATATCTATGGGGCATACTAGGAAACACCTCTGCAACTGCTTCCAACAAACCTTTCTGCTGATCTTATATGAAAGTGACTTTTCCAGAATGATGAGCTAAGATCCCAGGTGCCAAATCTCTGAGGAATATTAACCAGTTTTCTTTGGTTTCACTTCTAGCCACTCCAATACCTAGAGGTACTAATCTATTCTCACCATCAAGTGTTGTTGCAGCCATTAAGACACCACCCCACTTTCCAGTAAGATGGCATGCATCAAACCCTACAACACCTCTGCAAGACTCCTTAAAAGCTTTCATTGGTGCAGCAAATGATATTGTCATAGTTTCAAACTTGAAATCTGCATATGCAGTTTTCAACATTAGCAAAAAAAAAAAAGTACCAATACAAAATAAAGAAGAATACAATACTGAAATATTAAAAGAACCTACCTTTTCTTCCATATGTAAACTTGGAAACAGATCCTGGGTTAGTATTGGCCACCATTGAACAGAACTTAGGTACATCATCATAACTTTCTTCATAATCTCCAAAAAATTCCTCAAGAACCAGATTCCTTGCTTTCCATGCAAAAATATAGGGAATTTTGATGTTGTGAGTACCTGCAAAGTTTTCTTGTATATTCTTGGACTTTGGTATGAAAGCCCCAGAACTTTCTTTCAAACTTTCAAGTACAACATCTTTTACAGTTTCTGGATCAGCACTCCTATTGTTACCTTTCTTATCCCCAACACATGTGTGTTCCAAGCTAACACTTCTAACAACAAAAGTTGACTCATTTTTTACTCTACTAGCATAAACAAACCATTTACACTCATATTCATCCTTAAACCTACACTGAGCCCTAACTTGCATAGAAAAACTTTTTCTACATTTGAACTGCCAATTATGAATGACACAAAACTTTTTAAGATGCTTTTTAAAATGTCTCTTGTTATGAAAGGCATACTTTACCAACATCTTACTAGGATCCACTGGTGGTATTACATCTTCTTCAGGGAATAGATTTGGATCATCTTCCTCAGCAATGTTGTTGATATCTGGTTGGTATTTTTTGTACCAATCAGGTATGCCACTCACTTTCTTAATCACTACTTCAGGGCCAGCATCATCTTTATCTTCAGATTCAGGAACACTACCATCTTCATCTGCAAAGTACCAACATTAGAGTTATTATACTTATATATACTTACATAAATTAAGATTTAACATTTATCACTACAACTCTATTTTCAAGATTTACCACTTTTCATACCTTCATTGCTACTTGATTCCTCATTTTGAGCTTGAAATTTATATATCTTCAAATATTCAGCATAATCCTTCTCATCATCTTCATCACTATCAAATATTAAAGTGGCATCTGGATCTTCAACTGGGTTACACTCATCTAACTCAGTGTTCTCTAGCTGCACATTTTCCTCATCTTCAGATTGATTCTCATCATTGTACACAGTGCTTCCTTGTGTTACATTAAACCAGTAATCATGGTTAAATCTCTCTTGACTTGGTTGATCAAACTTCTCCTGTGTTGAATTAGTTCCAACTCTATTTGCTTGACTCAAACATGACATACTGTCGTGACTTGGTTGATCAAACTTCTCTTGACATGGTTGAATGCTACTATGTGTTGTATTAGTTCCAGCTCTACTTGGTTAACTCAAAGATGACATACTCTGCACTTCATTCAATAAATCCACAAAATATAATTTCCTAGATGCTCCTCCTTGTTGATCAAAGTTTTGCACTTCAGAAGTTGTATTTAACCTTGGTGATCTCCTAGGTGGCTTAGTCTTTTCCTTTGAAACAGGCTTCTTATTTGTCTTCCAAGTCTTCTTTGGTGTCTCATCATTTTTTATCACTGGAAGCTCTATTGCATCATTCAAGAAGTCATCATCTCCAAATTCAGAATAAGTTATAGACAGCTTCAGATGTATAAAATCAGCTTCATCAGATACAGAAGTGTCCCAGAACTTAAAGAAGTCATCATTTGTTTCCAAAGATTCAGGGGAACATGGATCATCAGGTGTGTAATACAAGTTCACTATTTATTCTTTTTCCAGACCTAACCTTGCATGCAACATTTTCTCAAATCTCTTCAAATCAATTTCTTCTTTGTCTATGTGAGGGAATTCTACTGTCATCTTACTAATCTCAACATACACACTGATGTTTCTGTAGGGATAATAAACATATCCCCTGCAACAAAACAACAATTACCCAAATTAGTCTAATTGAAATACCAAATACAAATTAAAATTGCAATTCCAAACTGAAACCATAATCCCTTACAAAATTCAACAAATTAACACTCAAATAACAAACCCCAATAAAAAATTGAAACCCTAATTAAATCAAATACCCAAATTAAATCCCTAATAACATAACATCTTCAAATTCAAACCCTAATTACACATAAAATGGACAAAATATTTTAAAAAACAGAATCTGATACTATATTTTTTTGGTCGGGATTATTGATTTTGTTTTTAAACAAAAATAAAACCCAACCAGCACCCATCATAGATTTGATTCCCTTTTCAAACAGATAAAACCAAACAAATCTATTCAAATATAAAAGAAACAGATGTAAATAAAATAAATTAAAGTTAGGTTTATGAAAAAACTTACGGCTTAATCGACTTCTTCGCCTTCTCCTTAAGCTTTTTGCTCTTCATCTTCACGTTTACAGAAATAGAAATCTAAATACCCTAATTACAAGAACGAAGAAGAAATCTTTGATTTTAATCACTCATACTCGTGTTCTTCAGACTCAGAGAGACATAGAGAGGCGGAGAAAAATGAGGGGGAGTGAATGAAGTTAACCCTAGACTTCGCCTTCTCCTTTTTGTTGTAGTCGGGGTATAGTGGTCATTACGCCCACCAATAACTCATCTCGTGTGACGAGATATTGACTAAGTAAAACGAGTTTTACCAAACAGGTGGGGCCAGATGGAAAACGTAACGGCATGGGCATTTTATTAAATTCCAAAAAAACGTGGGCATTTTCTTAATTATTTTCCCTTAAATTAACATGTGCGTTGAAAGTGACCTTGGAGGTTACATAAGGTGCGTGTATATTTAAGATCTTGTTTTGTATCATATTTACTCCCTCCGTCCCAGTTTAGTTGAAGGTTTAGATGTTTTCACGGAAATTAATAAAAATAAGAGAGATTAAAACAATTACAAATGTATCTTTTAATAATAATTCCCATTTAAATCTGTAATTTTTTTATTTTTTGTTTCTAGCGGTCTGATTTTAATGCATGGACAAATCTGGAAAAATATGAAGAAAAAATATATGAAACTTTCATCTATTTTGTGATTAAAAATAAATCCTAAACATTCAGTAATCACCGAATTTAGTAATATATGAAACTTTCATCTATCTTTACCCTTTGTGAAGAAATTTCATTAATCACCGAATTTATGAACCGCAATGAAACAGTAGTGTCATTAAAAATGACTAAAGCAATAAAGTTTAGTTCATTGCAGATGTTCTTTCTTGTGACGATTAGAAGTTGTTACTATGCAAATTTTTGCAACAAAAAAGGCTGATGGTCACTAAAGAAAACTACAGCGTCAAGCTTTTAGTTTCGTTTCTATAAAATTAGTTAGTGACAAATTAATTTGTCAGCATAAACTTTTTTTTGTAACGAAAGTTATAGATTATCACCAAAAAGATTCGGCGTCAATTTTTTAGCATCATCACAATAGAATTAAATGGTGACAAAACTTTATTATTACAGAAAACTTATGAGTGACTAAACATTGTTTTGTTTCTAAATGTTGTCACTAGAAATTTATGGGTGACGAAACCCGAGACTCGTCGCAGAAAACCTAACAACGGTGACAATAATTTTTTTTGTCATAATAAATAAGCTTTAGCGGTGAAATATTCTTTGCCGCAAAAACTATTGTCACTAAAGCCACATTTTCTTGTAGTGTCTTTTTATCCGAAAGGTTCTGAAACTGGGGTTGACCTGAAGAGTTTTTAGCATAACCAAAACCTGGGGGAGGCTGAGAATTACTAGACTGAACTTGAGTCTGGGCCTTAGACCAAGAGAAATTAGGATGGTTTCCCCAACCAGGGTTGTATGTCTCTGAGTATGGGTCAAACTTCTGATTATTTTCAAACCTAGCATTGTTATAAACAACATGGTCTTGCTCTTCACTAACGTCACCTTCCCAAAACGAGCTATTGGGTTCTATTCCACAACTAGAGACTTGAGAGGCTCTAATTCTATCATTAGGTTCAACAAGGGACCTATTTTTAGACTGACCCATTTCCAAAGCTTCTAACCTTCTAGACAAAGCAGCGAACTTAGCATCTGACCCAAAGCTTGTATCGACCGTATTGGTGTTATTTCTATTGACCAAGAGTCTTTTAGGGGGTTCAACACAAGACTCCCACTGTTGGGATTTTTCAGCTACATCTTCTAAGAAGGAAAATGCATCATTAGCGCTTTTACTTGTGAATAAACCAGCGCACATAGACTCGACCATGGATTTGATCGAATAGTCTAAACCTTCATACAGAATTTCAACTAGTTTCATTTTTTCGAACCCATAGTGAGGACATTGCGACAAAATATCATTAAATCTCTCTAAAAACCTATAAAGGGATTCTCCTTCTTGTTGCATACTGGCACTAATTTTCTGCCTAAAAGATGCGGTTCTATTCTTAGGGAAAAACTTTAAGTAGAAAATAGCAGTAAGTTGGTCCCATGTTTCTATAGACCCAGATGGTAGATTATTCAGCCATGACTTGGCTTTATCTCTTAAGGAAAAAGGGGAACATCCTAAGTTTCAAGACTTCATCAGTAAGGTCCTTAATCTTAATTGTTCCACATATTTCTTCAAAGTCCCTAATGTGAAAGTAAGGGTTTTCATCATCTTTTCCTAAGAATATAGGGATCATCTGAAGAATACCAGGATTCAACTCATAAGTTGCCGTAGAGGCTGGCAATTTAATGCACGATTCTCGGTTGGTCCTAGTTGGGTACATGTAGGCTTTCAAAGTAGCCATTGCTGGCACAACTGAAGTACTAGGGGTACTTTCTTCACGAAGAGACAAATTCTCAAAACTGAAGTTTCCAAAAACGGGGCTCTCAAAAGAAGAGTCTTCGAGCTCCCCGCCTTCACAAGAAGTACTACTAGGTTTGTCACTAATCAAACGACCTAGAGTGTTTCTTTTCCAAGCCCGTTCTCTAATTACCTCGGGCATACACTAGAAAAAACAAAAGAAAAAGAAAAAGAAAAATCCTAAAAAGAAGGGAAGTTCTAAGAAAACACAAAGCAGGTTGACTCCACCAAAGCAAACTTAAAGATTTCTAGCAAACAAAAAGCATGATGGCTCCACTTAGATTGTCTCTAGACCATTTTCTAATCCTTCGAAAGGGAATTCGTTACAATCTGAGCAAACCCCTCTGGAGTCAATCCGAGTTTAAGTTAGTTGAATAGAGGCGAGGGAACATGCGTGGATCTTTGATACCCAAGGCCTCACCGCATTACAAGGCGGCGCAGTCACGCATTCAACTCACAGAAACCATCACGAACTTCGAAGTATGCTCAAAAGAGTAACCAATATTTTTCGATCGATTTTCCTACTAAGCTTGTTACCCTATCTGTCTCGTTCTATTTCAAATTTTAAAGCTTAGGTTCACGTTAGGTATCATTTTCCTAAGGCGGGAAAGAAGAGAACGGTGATGAAATTCGAACCCTTATCTTGTATGGCCAGTCCTTGCCCTTTATTAGGAAATTAAAGCATCCTTTTTTAGTTCCTCGACATATATGCAAACGAAGGAATACAGTAACTCGCTGACATGGGATTCGCAAGTGTTTCGACAGACTTACATCCCGTACCAGACGAGGGATGAACCGTTGTAGTCGACTCGGGACACGACTCCTACGTCATGTACGAACCCGATGGGACAAGGTGATATCGTAATCACCGTCCTTCTCTGCAAACAATTTAATATTTAATACTACCCTTCCGTAGGGTTTACAAAAATAAAAGAATGTCCAAGTCCAAAGTCCAAAAAGTAAAGTGCAAAAATAAAAAGAAAATTACAAAAATAGAGAAATCCTAATGCAATCTAAAAAAATAAACTCTCTTTTTTTATATAAAAAAAATCTTCTTCTTTCGCTCCTTTCGCTTTTCCTTTTACTCCAAGTCTTTAAGTATTCACCAAAAGCTTTGGCACAATTTTCTTTTGCTCCAAATTCCAAATTCTGTAAGGAAAAGACAAAAAACCAAAAAACGTAAAGAAAAACAAAAAAAATCTAAAAACTCTAGCCTAAAGACAAGTCTGTGTCGACGGCGCCAAAATTTGATGGTATTTTCAATGATGTTGTAGTAGTAGTAGGTTCGTTGAGACTTGTGAAAGCAGATTTTTAGACTTAATTTTTTTTTTTAAATATAACAAACTCAAAATAAAAGGTAATGTGAGAATTATAGAGAGACTAGGGATATGATTCCGCTATTTACCAATTCCAAGGTGATACTAATTACAATCATGCAATTTCACACGTTCAATTTGATGCTCAACTATTGCAAAAGTAGATATTTTAGAAACAACAAATGTTAATCCAAAGCATGGGATATCAAAAACCCTAGGCCAAGCATATTCCATCAATAAAAAATACAATTGTTTAACAAAAATCATAAAATCTATTTTCAATCTAGGAAATTAATCATAATTAAAAATTGCACAAATTAAATAATTAAGAATTACCACTTTTTCATTGGCAAGATAGCTTCCTCCGTTTCCCCAGAGGTTGGGTCTAGCACATAATGTTGGAAACACGCTCAAAGTACGATTTCATTGCTCAAATGTGCTTACAAAGATGAATAGAGTGAAAAAGATTAAAACCGGGTGTTTGCAACGTTTATAAATGTTGCACAACACTGTTACAAAGAACGATAACAATTACGCGTCACTGAAACTGTATCTTTACGACACTAACAGATCTGTCGTTTATAGTGTTTAAGAACGACGGTCTTGGGCTGTCTGTTCTTCGTGTTCCACAGGAGCAGAAAAATATTTTCTGCAACTCTCGATTCTCACTCTATTGTTGCTCTAAACTATCCCAAACTCTCCATACCCCTTCTCAAACATCCCATAAGCCTATTTATACATCTCAGCAACAATATATCTCGTCTTGATTGCAAAATATTCTTCATTATTCTCCATGCAGGGTACGGATTTTTCTTCCTCTGATTTTTATTTTCACACGCTCCGCAGCTGTAAAATCTCCATATTTATCTTCTTCATGCTCTAACTGGTGGGTCGATCCTTCTAAACACATGTAGCACACGTTTACAACTCATGTAAACTCGGGAAAGTGTAAAGAAAAGCCGAGATATTCTCGTGCTCTGTTGAATAGAACTTTCCTTTTTCTTCGATTATAATTTGCATACCAATCCTGTTTTATCATTACATCGCATAACCAATCAATTTCCGTGACAAATATTTCCAAAAATCTCGCTAGAATCTTCACCAGAAGATATGCAGGTGAGCTGATTCCTTTCCCGCCAAAAATCAATTTTGAACGATGAAGATGGGTAACCCCCTATCCAGAGTAGGGGTGCGAATAGTGGATGGCTCACTGGGGGTGCTCTTATCTAAAATGAGGGTGCCTTTATCACTTTTCTCCGGGGGTCCAAAAAGCACTTTTCGAGCAACTTTTTCCACACAAGTGTATTTCTCCAAAAACACCTAAACAAACATAAAAACACCATAATAAATATAAGATTGAAGCACTAACAATAGAGACACCGAGGACAATTCAGACACAAAAATGTGTCTATCAATTTCCCTACCTGCTACTTTGTAGACCCAATTGGTAAAGCAGGTGGTCTTTCTTTGGCATGGGTCGATGGTATTCACTTTAAAATTGTGCATTCAAACACAAATATCTTAAATGTTTTGATCAAAACAAACTTCTATGATAACTTTTCGCTTCTGACTGTGTGTTTAATGGAGACCCTTATAAACAGACGAAACTTGAGTCTTGGGAATTTATAGAAGACGTATCCTCTAGAACAGATCACTCAATTATGCCATGGATTGTAATAGGTGATTACAATCTGGTTCTTAGTCCCGTTGAGAAATTGAGAGGTCTACCTTTCAATAGTATGGAAGCTAAACCTTTCAAAAGGTTGCTTCAAAGAGATGGCTTATCGGACCAAGGATTTCAATGGAACTATTTCACTTGGGATAACCATAAGGAGGGCAATAAAAACATTCAGGAAAGGATTGACAATGCCTATACAATTGATGAGTGGATATCTCATTTCCCCGAATCTTTCTTAACACATCTTCCTTCTTTTGGATCTGATCATATTCCAATTAGGCTGGATCTTTTTCCTTTTTTGGCTCATAATCTCAATTTTCCTTTTAAGTTTTTTGGCTTAAAGAACACTCTTGTATTCAGTTAATCATGAATACTTAGGATTCTTCTTTGCTCAATGTTACTGATATAGTACAAAATAATCTAAAAATCTTAGGTGAAAATCTTTTTACTTGGCGCAAAGATGTTTTTGGAATTTCTGAAAAGAAAATCAAAAAGTTACTAAATAGTATTGATTTAATTCAGACGTCTAATAGAGACCATAATAAACAACAACTTCTAAACCAGAAACTCTTAGACTTAGAAAACCTTTACGATACTCAAGAGGAAATCGCAAAACAATTATCCAGAGACAACTTTTTCCAACTTGGAGAAAGAAATACAAAGTATTTCCATATAAAAACTTTAAAAAGAAGGAAACGAAACCAAATAGATTGTCTTCTAAACCAAAATGGGGAAATTTTGAAACATAAATCCTAAATTGCTGAGGAATTAAAATCTCACTTCGAAACTCTCGTTATTGAATCTCTGACTGTTCAAGACCAAGAACTTATGAATCTAATTCCTAAAGTTATATCTGACCAGGATAATATAGAACTTTTAAAAATACCAACTTCGGATGAATTTTAGAAGGTAGTTAAATCAATGAAATTGAATAAATCTCCGAGACCATATGGTTTCCTGGTGAGTTTCTTCAAACATAATTGGTATATAGTTAGGAATCAGATAGTTGCTATAATTCATACGTCTAATAGAGACCATAGTAAACAACAACTTCTAAACCAAAAACTCTTAGACCTAGAAAACCTTTATGATACTCAAGAGGAAATCATAAAACAATTGTCCATAGATAACTTTGTCCAACTTGGAGAAATAAATACAAAGTATTTCCATATAAAAACTTTAAAAAGAAGGAAACAAAACCAAATAGATTGTCCTCTAAATCAAAATGGAGAAATTTTGAAACATAAATCCCAAATTGCTGAGGAATTAAAATCTCACTTCGAAACTCTCTTTATTGAATCTCCGACTGTCCAAGACCAATAACTTATGAATATAACTCGTAAAGTTATATCTGACCAGGATAATATAGACCTTTTAAAAATGCCAACTTCAGATGAAGTTTAGAAGGTAGTTAAATCAATGAAATCGAATAAATCTTCGGGACCAGATGGTTTCCCGGTGAGTTTCTTCAAACATAATTGGTATTTAGTTGGGAATTAGATAGTTGCAATAATTCAAAATGTTTTTGTAACGAAAAAAATTAGCCCAAAGTTGAATGAGACTTTTCTTTTCTTAATTCCCAAAATAAAACAACCTAAAACTCCTAGCGACTTTAGACCAATAGGACTGAGTAATACCCCCTATAAAATTCTTTCCAAACTATTAGCAAATAGATTAAAAGTTCATTTAGAAAACATGATTTCCCCTTTACAATCTGCATTCTTGTCTTCTAGACAAATTGCAGACAACATTGTGGTGGCTCATGAGGTAGTTCACTAAATTAAGAAAATGAAAACAAAGAATGGTGGACTAGTTATTAAAATTGACATGTCCAAGGCCTTCGACAGGGTCAATTGGAACTTTTTACTTCAAACTTTATCTACTTTCGGATTTAGTAATGAGTGGTGCAGTTTAATCCACCAATGTGTCTCTACTGCCTCCATCGCAGTTCTTTTAAATGGTTCACCTGGTGATTTTTTCATTCTTACCAGAGGGTTAAGGAAGGGATATCCATTATCTCCTTACCTTTTCCTAATCTGTATGGATGTTTTCTCTAGGCTCCTTTCTGCTAAGGAAAAAACTAAACATATAACTCGAATAAAAATATCCAGGCATAATATCCATATTTCTCATCTCCTCTTTACATACGATTGTCTGCTGTTTTCGAAGGCGAGCCTTGTGAGTTGTAAAAATCTCTTAAACATTATAAATCAATTTAGTAATGCTTCTGGTCAGCTCATAAATTTCTCCAAGTCATGTATTTTCTTTAGTAGGAGAATCCATTCTAAACATCAAAGAATTATGATTAGTCTTTTGAAAATAAAGAAAATAAGCATTACTGACTCTTACTTAGGAGCTCCCTTATTTGTTGATAGATCAAAAATTAAGACTTTTGATAAGATTGTTACTAATATGGAAAACAAAGCGCAAAGTTGGAATGATACAACCATGGTTCAGGCAAGTAAAAAGGTCCTAATTAATTTTGTGTTGTCTAGTTTGCCTATTTATGAAATGGGGTGCTTTTCTCTGCCTCAAAAAATCACAGACAAGATAGATGCAGTTCAAAGAAACTTTTGGTGGGGTAAAAAAAAAACTCTAAGGGTTACTATCCTATTAGTTGGGGTTTTATGTGTGAACCAGTAGAAGTTGGTGGTATAGGCTTTAAAGAAGCAAACAAAATGAATAAAGCGATGATTGCTAAGCTTGCTTGGAGGATAAATACTCAGTAGAACACCCTTTTAGGTACTGTTCTTAAGAACAAATATTTTAAAAACTCTACTATCTTCCATTCCAAGAAGCATTATAATGCTTCGTGGATATGGGGATGCATTATGCAGGGAGTATCTCTGATTCACAAATTCAGTTGCTGGAAGGTAGGCGACGATAAGTCAATCCAAATATGGACAGATAAATGGATTCCAAGTATGGAACAAAATCTCATAAATTATTGTGGTAGTCAACTAAACATTTTAACACTTGTATCTGAGTTGATAGACTCAAATACCAAAAGGTGGAATGTTATGAAATTTACAAACAATTTTGCTCCGGAAATTGCAGACAAGATTATAGGAATTAGAATCTTCACTGATACAAATGGTAAACTGAAAAACGATAGACTAAGATGGTTACTTGCAAATGATGGGAACTTTACTGTTACATCAATGTACCAAAAACTTAAAAATTATGATTGATATTATTGATCCTGATATTAAACTCTTTTGGAAATCTTTTTGGAACTTAAACGTTTCTCAAAGAATAAATATTTTCTTATGGAAGTGTATACATAATTCTCTATGAAAAGGCGAGGGTACCCCAAATATACCTCAAGCTATTACTTTTCCTTCCTATAAGTCCTTTCCCCGAAAGTGATTGTCTATGGACTGAGTCGAGACAATACAACAAATCGGTTCACACTTTCTTCCATAAACCTTGTTGCACCTCATACAAGGATCGGTTCCCCTTGTGATGCACTACACCTCTTACTAGGATCGGTTCCCCTCTTCCCAGTAATAAGTTCAGAGACTCACAACCCTATCATACCCCTGGTGATTACTTAAGATCGATTTCACTAATAAAATTCATACCAATACATAAGTCAGGTCTCATGTAAATAGTTTTACCAAGAACACAAACAAGTCATGAGTGGTTATACTAATCACACATATTGGTCGTTCATAAGATATGCAATGTAGAACAGTCCCAATAACGCCTGGCGATTTCCTTTTGGGTCACAACACATATCATGAACTTAATTCCTTAGAACACATGTAAACATTGTTCCCTAGGATGAAATACTCACCTCATACCCATACATAATCACAATAGCATTCATACGATTACGTCGATATCTTATATACAAAGTTTAATGGTTAAGCAAGAAACTTCATATTGTATTCCTTAATACTATGTCTATCTAGAGTGTTCATGCTTCGCAGTTTTATGTTTTTAATATGCATAACTTGAAAGATACGTTAGGGAATGAAACAGTTCAAGTCAAATATCACTAACCTCAAGTGGAAGGATGATGTTGTAGTTGTAGCTCTGCACTTCTTCACTTCTTCAAGTCTTCGCAATACTTGTAATGTCTCACCCTAATACTTTCAAGCTAACCTATACGAAGTTGAATCTAGTACATTTAAATCAAGTGACTCTTAAATGAGTTTTGATTCACTAAAATATGATAACCAAACTTGACATACCAATGCTTGGTGGGTTCTACCGAGCAATGCTCTAACACTCTACCTGTTAAGAAAGAACTAGCTGAGCACAAGAGAGATATAGACACGAAGTGTATTTTCTGTGAGCATGAATGTGAGTCTCCAAAGCATCTGTTCTTTGAATGATCATATGTGAAATATGTTTGTTTGTTGCCTCCTGTGGTAGGTATAAATGCTAGTAATGATTTAGACTTCTCCTTTGCACAAATGTAATCTAACTGGATAGTAGGGTGTATGCAAATTCTGCAGTAGAAATTATGGCCACAAAATGTTGGCTGATTTTGAAGGAAAAATGTTTTCGAATTTTCCAATCCAAATAAACTACTAGTTTACAACTCTTTCTTGTTTTGCAGAGAAATCTAGCATTTTGGGATCCCTTGAGACACTTAAATTAGGGATTAATTCTATCTCTTCACCTGTAGTGCAAAATCAGAATGACACAAATAATAGAGGATGGTCAAAACCTCAAGCAAATCAACTAAAAGTTAACTTTGATGCTTCTTGGATTGATTCATATACTCCTGCTGGATATGGTATAATTCTTCGTTGTGATACATGTCATGACATACAAGCTACAGCTGGGACTTTCAATGCAGCCGTAGCAGAAGAAGAAGAGGCTATGAGTCTGCTGGAAACAATAACTTGGGCAAAGAGCATGGAGTTAAAGAACTTCTGGGTGGAAGGTGATTGTCAGAGGTTGATCTATTATGCTCAAGACAAGCAAAGTAACATTTTTTGGAGTAAGCAAAGTAACATGCTTAGTCTCATAAGCAGTGAAATTTATGAGGACTTGTGAAAAAATTTTGGGTTTTCTGTTTAAAAATAGGAAAGGCAATGAAGTTGCAGAAAATCTGGCAAAACAAGCGCGCAAATGGGGAATACATAAACAATAATGGTCGATAATGCCTCAATTCCTATACTTTGCTTTATCGAAGGATTTAGGTTTTTCAAATTCAGTTGTTAACTTTAGCTTTCAAAATAGGGGTAACAATCCGTTGGTAGACACCAATATCTCTACCCATTTAGAAGAGATAAGGGAAACCAACAGTTTGGAAAACCCTGTGTAACTTTCTTTTGTCTCAATATAAGTAATTTTCGAAAAAAAAAAGAAAAAAAAGAGATAGACCACGTACTCTTTGTATACCTGGCTAAATTGGGGCCTATGGATTTCTTCATCCACCCAATAGAGAATGATAAGGGGTGTCCAAAAGATTATAAAAATACTAAATTAACCCTTAAAGAAACCTTAATTATTCTAACACAAATACAAAATCATAACTTAATTAACAAAAACAAAAATCATTAATCAAAACTCTATTTTTTTTGAATTTCCATCAAAATCAAAAATAAATCCTAATCAATCACAAACAACAATTGAAATCTAATTTCTTTTTGGGTTTTGAAAAAAATAACAATTCAAGTGATTGATTTAAATCTATTTATACCATTCCTTCTAAGTGGATACCATTCCTTCTAAGTGGTACTCTACAATGATTTACCTCTAAATATTTAAAATTCACTCATTAAATTTTCTGAAAATCAACCTGGAATCGGTTTATAGGTTCACCATATTAATCTGATTGTGGCCTACATCAGTTTTTAATGTGAACCTATATAACCCGATTCTGGGTTGATGTGATGAACATCAACTATAATCGGTTTACACTAATACACACATCAACCGATTCTGGTTTCAGGTTCGGATCATCTTGGACCATTTGTAATCCGATTATTGAGTTAAAAATCTCTGTAACTTTTTCTTCCAACAATCAGATTACATTATTGTCCATATAAACCGATTCTGAAAAAGCTGCAGCAAACTACCTCCAAAATTGGACTTTATAAACATATTAGAAGTCTGATTCTTTTACAAATTTCATGAGTCCAAGGTACCCAAAAAAGAAAACCACTTTCATTCATTAAGCTTGGTTCAAATTTGCAAAATACAATATAAGAAAGCGACAAAATATAAGCATCCGATAGATCAAGTTTTTAACATAAGAAAAATACTCATTCCAACAAATGGAGACCATCAAATTGATCTGGCCCGATCAATTCCTCCCATCGCCTCATGTTGGGATCATAGTTTTTTAGCCACTTCTTGGTGACCTCCGAGCGACTTTCTTGCTTTCCACCTCTCTCAAAAACAAGTTCCAAACGATCTTGATTTGAACGACGACCTAAAACTAACGCGCATTTGATCTCCATTCCCTTGTCTATAAACCATTGCTTTGCATCGCTTCTTTCTTTCCATTCTAAAATGGTGAAATAGTGGGCAGAGGTATCAGGACCCAGTAGAGGTACGGATTTGGGTGGATCTTCTTCAAACGCCACAACAATCTAAAACAAATATCAACAAGTTGAGGATTCAAAATCGGTTCATATGTTACAGTCAAGAAAACAGATTATCAGTAATCGGTTTATATGTGCAACTATAAAGTCCGATTAAGGACTCGACGAAAAAATTTCAAAGTTTACAATCGGTTCATGTCTCGTATCATGTAATCCGATTTTTGTTCACATTTGTCCTGGAACTTTTTTTCTCCAAAATCGGATTACATATACACGTAAATAAACCGATCGTCAACTTCGTGTGTTCTACGTGATTATTCAAGTGAAGAAATCGGATTATGCACATCACCAACAAAAACCGACTTTCGTCACGTACCCAGCGCACCAATGTTTTTACTACAATCGGTTTATGTGGTGACTAACAACAACCAATTAATGTACCCAATTTGGGGATTTTACCCAGAATAGGTTTATGTAGTGCTATCGAATAAACCGATTATGGGTTAAAGTTTTGATTTTTTTTTTCCCTTTTTGGGTGATTGGGACATGCAAATACATGTTTGTAGATCATTACAACTCATACCTGTTTATTAGAAGCATTATCACCTTCTTCTTCCTGATGAAATTGTTCTTGTGCTTGAATAATATCCTCAAGCATTATTTGGTTGACATTCTCTTCTTCATTCAACAAATTATCCAAATCAAATCATGATAATCTGATGCACCCACTTCTTCATCACTACTAGAGTCTTCATCATCACTATAAAGTTTCATTTTTGCTAAGAAAATCACAAACCCTAGTTTTTTATTTTTTCCCTCTACTTCTTCTTTCCCTCTAAACCTTAAAAAAGAAAATGAATTTCTACTCTAATCCTCACTATAATCAAACTCAAACACTAATTAATTTTACAAATATTAACTTAATTAATCATCACTAATTTAATAAGGACATATTAGATATTAACATAATAGTGGATAAGGGGTTTCTAGAAATTACTTGTTAATGACCCTATTTTGTCATGTAGCTATAGGCCCCAATTAAATGGTATATGCCCCAATTTAATGAGGTTTGTATATGGCCCGGCCACATCTAAGACGAAGGGGTAAACAATGAATCATTTTTTAGGGACCATGATTTTTTTGGGGGGACCATGGTTTTATTTTGGGTAAGACATTAGAAGTAATTCTAGGTCACTCTTAATATATATATATATTTAGATTAATACCAAAATTACCCTCCTGATTATTTTTGTATAATGATTAGTTAGTGTGATTAATCTTTGATTAAGGTTAAATTAATAGATTTATTTTTTAAAAGAAGAATTATTGAGTGACTAAAGTGAATAAGTGATAGAAGTAGAAGAAGATGGAGAATTTTTTTATTTTGAGATGGGTGAATATGGAGAAAAAATATCCTCTGGGTACCGAAGTATGCTTGTAACTTAGTGAATGTTGCTATAAACGGCCTAAAATATCTTGAAAATCAAAATTGTAACAAAATAATTTCAACCAGGTCCACAAAGTTCGGTTTTATTATTTGAAGAAAATGTAACCGAACTGTCTGCAAATGCAGTTCGGTTAATAAATCCAAAATCACAGGCAACTGAACCATAGCTTTCATGGAGTTTTTGTTTGTTCGACTAGATGATAAAAAATCAAATGTAACCGAACTACTATGCTTGAGTTTACAGAGTTTTGTTCGGTTCAGTCGACTAGACCACGTTGTAACCGAACTTTAAACAACAGAGTTCGGTAAGTTCGCAAAATTTTGTTTTTTGCGATTTAACCAAACTCAACATTTGGCTATATTGAGAAGAGTTCGGTTTTGAAATTATTTTTGCAAGTTAACCGAACTTATTTACAGATGTATGTTCGGTTGGTTCACAAACTTCAATGCAACCAAGTTCCCAACCAAACTGCAGGTTAAAAGTAACCTAGTGTTAGAAGTTCGGTTGGTTCGCAAACTTCAACATATTTTGCGAATCAACCGAACTGAGCTTATATATGCATATATGCAATTAGGCAAACGTTCGGTTAAAATAAAAACTTAACAATTTTTGCGATCCAACCGAACTGCACTTGCAAATGCATATATGGAATTAGCCCGTAGTTCGGTTCAGAAAAAATTAATTCGTGATAACCGAACTTTTTGCGACGAAACCGAACATTTTGCGACGTAACCGAACTAAAAGTTCTGCTGAGACTTTTTTTTTTGCGACGTAACCGAACCTGTCTCTGAAAAAAAAAACCTCCATTAAACCTCTCTGCAACTTCCATTTTCAACTCATTTTGATGATTACTTCTAATTTTTTCAACAAAAAACGAATGGCAAGCAATGAGTTTGTGAGAATATCTTTGTTAATGATTTAAATTAAGCTATATATATAGAGGTGGTGGTGGTGGTAATCAGAGGTGGTGGTGGTAATCGGTGGTTGGTGGTGGTGATAATCAGAGGTGGTGGTGGTGGTAATCGGCGACGATAGTGGTGGTGGGAGGAGGAGGTGGTGGTGGTGATAATCATAGGTGGTGTTGGTGGTAATCGGCGGTGGTGAGTTAATGTTAATTATGGTAAGGGGCAAATTGATAAACTCACGACTTTAGGACACCCCTTATCATTGTATGATAGCCTTAAATAAACAATGGTCCAAAAGAAAACATAGGTCCCAAAAAATGATTATGGATACAATTTTTCTTTCTGCTATCATGACATCGAAAACTATAAGCTCCGCACCGGAGATCAATTTCATGCCCTACATTAGTCACCAAATAACTCTCTTTCCACTATAGAGGTCGAACATCGCTCTGGCTAAGATGTGGCCCTTCTTAACTTTTTGACACGTCCAGTTTCAGCTGGAAAACTTTTCCAACAACAGTTTCCATAAAAGTAAAAAACCAACAACGGTAACTACCTAAATGAAAAATACAGTATTTCCCTACTCTCTTAAGAAAGAAACTATTCAACCCTCTTAAACAAAGTTACATAAACAAAGTTAAGGGAATATCAAAATCTCCATAGGAAGCCTTTTTCCGCAACTTCAATGGAATTCACTCTCCACAAGTTTTTCTTTTACTGATTTGAAAACCTGCTATCAGCCCTCAACAACACTAATCTTACTGGTACGTAAGATGTACGATATCTCGAACCCTCATTATTATTATATATTTATCTAGAGAAAATTTAGTGTAAGTTTACTGTTGCTTTGTTTTATTACATGTTACAGGTGTTTTAACCTTCCACATAACACTTGCAGCAAATTGAAAGACCAAATGGTCAGTAGGTCTAGCCGTCTAGGATAGCGCAAGTAAGAAGCTTGAACTAATTTTCAGGGAAGAGTTTGGCTTTTAACTTAGAAGGGTAGATTCCTCTCCTAGAACGATACATGTAAACAACCTAGGCTGAGGGAAAAATACAACAAGAAAATCTATCTTGAGATGCGAGACACATTTTTTGAGAACAATTATCAAAGAGAAGAGATCCAACTCTTCATTAGAAATTGAAAGAGTCATTTCTCTTTAAATATACCATGTCAAATTTAACTTGCACTTGAAGATTTCAGACAATAAGCAGTCATCTCACTTCCAAACGAATTTGAAATCAAATTTGGTTTTGATGTAAGTACATCCACAATGAGTTAGTACTTGTCAGTACTACTATCCGAAAGAAATGTCGAAATGTGATTTAAGTCTAGTGAAAACATATCAGCTTCACAACTAGTTAAATAGTATTCTAACGATCCTAATAAAATATCTAATTATACCAGACTCTTTGAATTACTAAAACACCATAAGCAATGGTTAATTTCTCTTTTTTTTTTTTTTTTTTAATTTCTCCACTTCGAAACAATATAATTGGCTTTGGAACATTTATCTGCGTCATATTTCGGTGAGGAATTTGTCTTGAAAAAAATCCTAGTCTTTGAGAACAGTGAAAATGGATATTGGAATTCTTCAACAGCTTATGGAAAAATTCGATGAGGGTCTATTCGGCTTTACGGTTGGAAATGTTTCTGTAACTTCTTTGTTATTTTGTTCTTTTAGGTAGTTATGGGCAATATTATATTTCTCATATAGGTAGTTACCGTTGTTGCTTATTACTTTTCAGTGAAACTGCTTTAGAAAAGTTTACCGGTTGGAAACTAGACGTGTCAAAAAGAAAGGAAGGGCCACATACTTGGAGTATGTGGCCCGACCACATCGCCGGGGATGTCGAACAGACTCTTTAGACTCTCAGTAGAGAAAGGAAACCCATTTCAATGGGTGGAATTTCATCGTCAACGCCTAGGGTTTTAAAACAAGGATTAATTGGGGGCCGGGAGAACTAATTGGGGGCCATGATTTTTTTATACCCACACCCAGAATTTTAAGGGGGTTCCAAAATTTTGTTGAAAATACTATTTTGCCCTTCCCATTAAATTAACCCTAAAATTCCTATTAATCTTAATCCAACCTCCCATTGAAATGGGTTTCCTTTCAGTTCCTCCATTAACTACATTCAATTTTTTTTTTTCATCCGATTCCTCGTAGAGATCGTCGATGCAAAAAACTTTAATCGACGATTAACTTCTTCTACAAACATGGCACGTACTAAGCAGACTGCGAGAAAAGCAATTGAACTTCTCAATATCGTTGATACAGTCACAAAATCGAAGGAGTGTTCGAGTTCAAGTAAGAAATCAAAACCGCCGGACAATCAAATGGCTCCAATTAGAAGGTATGTCCTTTAGAACACCATACTCTTACTTGGGTTTTAGTTGAATTTGATGTTCTGCTCAAAACTAGGGTTTGAATCGGATAAATTAATTTCTCAGGATAGAAATCGTTAACCTAAGATTATGAATGTCTAACGATTTTTGATGTTTTCTTAACGATTTTTCATGTTCTAACAACGATATATGATCTGCATGTTTTACTTCATAGAAATCGTCCACCATTAGGGTTTCGGATTTAACGATTCCTGCTGTCTAAATTTTTTTTTTTTTTGAATCGGTAGCCCATAAAAGTTATTTTAACAATTCTTGACATGCAAGATTAAATCGTTAGCCAATGATTTTTTGTTAAACGACTCTTGTGCAATTTGTTGGACGATTCTTAATTTTTTTTAACGACTCAATAGGTTTCGAAACCAGCATACTGGTCCAATATTTGTAATAGTCGTCCACATCATTTCGAATGGATAACGATTTTGTTGGACGACCAATTATATTAGTGGCCGACTCCACTATTTATAATAGTTCTTCTTTCTTAAAAATACTAAGAATCGTTATTATTTTTGGTTGAATCGTTAATAAAAACGAGAAATCGTTCGGCTTCTGGGAGGAGTCGTTTGGTCTTGATTAGACTCGTTTGGTTTTTTTTTGATGTTGGGCTTTCAGTAAAAAGGATAAGAATGTCTTGATTACTCCTCCGTCCAGACCTCCCCGCCACCAAAAATACCTTAATGCGGGTCATTTACGAGGAAAAACACCGAGTGAGCTAGCCTTAATTATCCGCGAACCTAGAGAACCACCTGTTGTCATATCTACAACCCCAAGCGACGAAGAAGAAGAAGTCGCGGAACATGAAGAACTTCATTTAGAAGGTCAATATGCTGCTTTTGATGATGAAGAGGAGGGTCAATATGATCAAGGTAATGTTGGTGATGGATTGAATGGTGTTAATGAGATTGAGGAAGAGGGGGATGAAGGTAATGATGAGGATGGAAATGGTGGTGGTAGCAGTAATGAAGAGGATGATGAGGATGATGGTAATGATGGAAATGGTAAGGAAGTAAAGGATGGTGATGATGATGATGATGAGGAGGAGGAGGAGGAGGATATTCAGGAGGATGCTGTGCAACAACAGTCACAGCCGAAGCCGAAGAAGAGAGGTCCAATTAAAGCAAGCGCGCAACACATTCCACCCACGCGTTTGCAGCTTACTCGTCTTCCCGGTGGGAAAGCAAGAGGTGAACCTAAAGATGGCGGGAAAGTTCTATTCGGATATGATACCTCGTGGTCCCGTACCATCAATGAGATAATTGTAACAATATCAAATTTGGTTTTTATATTATTTGTTGATATTTTATTTCTTATTTGCTAATCTTTTTTGTTTGTCTTTCGTAGGATCATAAGAATGCCACACGTCTTTTTAGACACCAGTCTTCTTATGAAAAAATGAGAAAATGGCCCCTAGAAGGTGAATGTCCAAGAGTCAGAGCTATCGTTGAAAACTCAGGTTTGTATGCTTCCGTTCAGAACTCCGTGATTGCATATGACAAGGCTGCAGTTTCATGTTTTACTGAGAGGTATTACGGCGAAGTCGATACATTCCAATTCCCATTTGGCGAGATGGCGTTGATTCCCGAAGACGTAGAACAGATTCTAGGATTGCATGTTGAGGGAAAATCCACGTAAGACGGGTTCAAAAAAAACCTAGAGTGGGGAAGAATTTATGCATTAACGAAGAAGTTGTTTGGATGGGATGAAAAAAAGACGGCCGGCCTTTTTGAGATGGGAAAGAAGTACCCAAAGAAAGAGTTTAAACTTGTTAAGATTAGAGAGATGTATGCGGGGTCACTTGAGAAAGACGGAGACAATGAACTACTCTCTGATTTTGAAGTTTGTGCAACGGCAGCCGCATACTTGTTGTATCTCCTTGCTTCGGTTATATTTCCCGATAGCAAAGGAAACAGAGTGAGCGCCAACCTTCTTCAACTTTTGGATCCCTTGGATGATGTGAGTAAGTATTCGTGGGGGACTGCCATAATAGCACATTTGAACGCTCAGCTAGCAAAGGCATCCCGGGAAAGAACTTCTCAAATCAACGGGAATTTGGCTTTACTTCAGGTAATCTGAGTTATCAAATTTGGCAAATGTTCGTAATATTTGTTGTTCTATATATTTTCAGACATAACATTATTTTTATTGTGCCAAATGTTGTTTCAGGTGTGGATTTACGAACACTTCCCCTCTTTGATCAGAGGCGATGAGGACATCCAATTTGAGCCAACATGGAACCATACTAAACCAAAAGGAACCCGATACAAGTACACTAGAGCTCAGGATAAGGAGGAAGCGCAGAAGTTGAAGTTTCTAGTCATGCGCCAAAAATTGGACAACATGACAGCCAAAGAGGTAACCTTTGATCCCTACAAGAAAGATAGAGTAGGAGGATTGGAAGATCTTGCATATTACCATGGCCCACTATTTTACCCTTATGGATACTCGATGTACAATCCGCATAGAGTAATGCGTCAGCTTGGGTATGTTCAAGATTCACCCGATGACGATTATATACCACCTTTCAAATATAAATTAAAGAAATGCAAGGAGGACAAAAAGGCGTTGGTTGTTGCTTATGAACCTGAGCCTGTGACTGAGCATTGGAATAATAGGCATTTGGGTACAAGTAGGGTACATATCTCTTGGTGGGAGAATGTTAATGATGGTCATGAGGTAACCGATGATTACATGGAATGGTATGAAGGCTTCTCCCACGGTCGAGTGATAAGGATTGATCAGACTACGGGTAGGAGGAGCAACAAATCATCTACATCCGACACTAGAGATGACTCTTCCATTCTTAAGCTTGTGGTAAGTACATATTTTTTGATTATTTCTAATCATTTACAAAAAGTTGTTTTAATTATGTTAATCTAACTCGGTATTTGAATTCAAATAGAGGGAACAGATGAAGATTTTTATGAAGTCATTTTGTTGCAAAGCCGAAAAGGGAGAAGTTATAGAACCTGAGCAAAGTCGTGAGTACGCTGAGTTATTCCAACACATTGAAAATCCCCAAGCAAAGAAAATGTTCGCTGATCTGGAAAAGAGAAGTAAGAGGACTAGGAGAACATATAGCCAACTATCAGAGGAACGTGCAAAAAAGGGAGATGGTGATCATGCAGGTAGTGGTGAAGAAGGTGGTTCTCAAAGGGGAAGTCCTGGACAAGGTCCTTCAAAGAAAAGTCGGACATCATCAAGTCAGGGAGGTGAAGGTCGAGGTGGTGGTAGTGAATGAGAAGAACTTATGTCTAAAACTTTAAAGTCTATGGTTTAACTTATGTCTACAACTTAGGTGTTTTAGTATTGTCGACTTTTACTTACGTCGTTGTTAGATACATCTTAAGTCTTTCAGTTACGGTATCGGTATGTTATTTGGATTTGGTTTCCTAAAAATTTATCATGTTGTTTAGAAGTTGTTGTGCTTATACTTTACTTTTGTGTGAAAATCTGTTGAATTTAACAAATTCATGTTTTTAAGTCGGCGGGCTATTTTTTCCAGATGGAAGACTCTAAGAATCGACCATTAGAGTCGGCATAAACGACTTAGCAGATCGACGACTCAAAACAACCCAAAAGAAATGAAATGTTAGAGTCGGTAACACAGGTGCTTGCATGCCAACGACTATAAATAGAATATGAAACTATGATGTCCAAAATTTAATTAGAATCGTCCACAAAAAAAAAAAAAAAAAGAGTCGTCCATTTTGTTATAAGGGTCGTCCGGGAAAAAAATAATAATCGAGGGTCGTCAAGTTTAAGAGAAAATGAACATCTATTTCAATAAGGAAATAAGTTTACATCAAAGTTCCATTACATGTTGTTTCTTTTACTTGTGCGAGAGGCAACTACTATTGCGGCTTCGATGTGATAAAACTCCTCTCCTCTCCATTTGGTATATGCAGCTTGGGCCATATGCCTATCACCTTTGTTCCTCGACAGAAACTCGTTGTAATTAGTGCACAATCTTATAACGTGAATCGTCCGATCACGAATATGGGATGGTAGATAATGATAGCGTAGTTTCTTGTTGTAATTAGCGAAAGGACTCGAACCAACTTTACTCCAAAATATAGTCTCATCTTTATGTTCTTCGGGAAGATCTTTGACGATGTAATAGTTTTTAACCCATTCGGTCTCTTCCTCGACTTGCTTGAATACTTCCCGGCGATGCGCTTGTTCTTTGCCTCGTTTTTCAGCCGCGTGCCTCTCTTCCTCTTCCTTCGTAGGATATGGCGTAACCTTGTATTTTGTTTTGGTAGGTCGCATGCTTCTTTGTCGTATCACTTCTTCCATTGCCAATATTGACTTGGTTGGTCGTTTGCATCTTGTAAGTATGTTGTCAATTGAATTGGTAGTTGATGACGAACTTGCCATTGAAAAAATGATAAACTTTGAATGTTTTAGGTTCTATGACCTTCGTTTAATTTTTATATACAAAAGCCCCAACGGTCTTTTTTTTTTTGGGAAATGGTATCTCCATATAGAGCCGTTGAAGGGATATATATATATGGGGTCGTTCATTTTCAATTCATACTTCAACGACCCTTAAAAAGTATTGATAGAGTCGTTTGATTATTAATAATACTAGGAACGACCCTAGGTTCCAAAAGGGACAGTGGACCTTTGTATTTGGAGAACTAGTGTCGTTGTGTTAAAGTGCTTAAATGTAAACGACCCATAATTAATGTAAACGACCCTGATAAAACACATTGAATTCGTTAAAGATTGTACTTCAAAAAAAACATCCAAGTGTTCATGCATTGTACTCTAAAACATAATTAACTCTCAAACCATATGACATGTTAAAGCATTGTACATGGTGTTCCTTCCAAACCATTCCACATGTTCATTCCATACTCGTACTGGTTTGTCCACTCCTTGGTGTACTCTCACCAATGTCCATAGACCACCCGTGGTATAGGGAATTCTTCGGAAATCTTCAAACCTATATAATGGTTATTGTTGACATGTGCCATTACAATTCTCCTTTTCTTTATCGCCGCGTCGCACCTTGTTCTTGAGGGTACGTACATACAAGAAGCTCCGGGGAAGCCTTTGATGAATACAATTACCACACAAGTGAATGTGTCAGCTAGAAGTTGTCCACCAAAAGGCATTTGCATCCAAAACTTAAAACCGGCCCTCTTCGAACCCTTCCTCCATTTCACGTTTGATACCAACTCCCTAAACTTCAATTCCCTCTCCTTTTGATCTCCTTCTATGAGCATTGTCAATAAAGTTGTTTGTCCTCAACAAGTTTTCCCGCCATTATTTTCCTTGCATATTGGATTTGGTTGAGCTTAAGTTCGTCTCCCTTGTCAAAATGGCCTAATTGTTCCGTTACAACATGGTAACCACAATTACCATCCCCATCAACGTCGTTGGTGGATATAAGGTGATCTAAGATGACGTAAGGAAGTTGGTCGGTATACTCTTTATATAAAGTGTAAGCAACACGAGGTGGTCTTCCTTGTGAATCCCTAGGTGTGGTAGGATTACCCATTATTCCTCTTATCGTCAACATACCATTAGTTTGGCTTTGCTGGGTATCGACCGCATGCTCAACAATATCCATAACTTCATTCTCTTGCTCTTTCGACCGACCCCGTGTCGTAGGAATGAAAGACTTTTCGTACTCATCATATTCCGCCTGGACATTCTCATGACGTGATCGGTCTCTATCGTTATCCTTGTCATTATTAACAGTTTCTCTAAATGACATTTTTGTTGTTGGTCTTCCGGGCGGTTTTTGTTTGATTGGCTCTTCTTCAAACCCCCAGCTCTTACGGGCGGCCGACCACAAGTTAGCCACCAAAATGTGTCTTCCTGCACAATTCATTTTTTGGTATTTTTGGGTGATGTACTTGCCAATCTCCAAGTCTCCAAATTCTTCATCGGACAAACCCGTGGGCTTAGGGATGAATGATAGTTGCTTCCAGAATGGATCGATATCTTCAATAGGAATGGAATCTTTGTACCCACCAAGTTTATGTTTACAAGGGAGGCCGAGCCAAACATCGGTTGTACAATTACACTCCGTCTGAATCACCTTTCCGGCCTCTGCCTTATCTCTAAAATTTGTAAGTTGATCCATCATATAGTTAATTGCCCACCATGAGACTTGGTTTGCTACCAACCGTAACAAAACTTTGTCCTTTATGTGTTGCATCAAAAAACGGTCTTTGCTCAACTCCATCTGTGCCACTATTTTTCGTAAGTCGTCCTCTGCGTGCTCGTGAATAGCTTCTTGTACCGTAACTACCCCACCCCTATTTTGATCCAATATTTTCTTCAAACGGCCGTGAGACGACTCTGCAACACTTGTAGACTCATTTTTGAAGTTCTTGTATTTATTGGTCCATGCATAAACAAACTTCTCCTTCCAAGGAATCAACCATGTATTCAAGCAATAATCAACCACCTTCTTATGATCCGTACTCCATACATCAATAAACTTCTGCAAGTTATCATAATACTTAACCTCTGTTTTTGAATGAGCCAAATTGTCCCAATCCTCGCAAAATACTTTCCATAGATCCCCCTCTTCGTCATATTTTTCCTTTTCCTTCTTTTTGTCTTCCTCACGCTCTTCTTTGGAAAGTTTACTTAAACGGTCATCTTCCTCCTTAGAGCGTTGATTCCCCTTCTTAGTATGGATCTTTTGGATTTGATTCTTGCAATTAGAAAAAATATTGGTTTGGATGTGCCACGTACAAAGAAATTGTTGAGAAAGTGGAAATACTTGACGAACGGCACTCATAATTGCAAAATCCCTATCCGTAAATATAACTTGCGGCGTCTCTTCTCCACGGTAAATCAACCTCACTTGTTCCAACGCCCAAACATAGTCCGGTATTTCTTCTTTTTCCATAAAGCACCATGAAACGGTGAATGAATTTTTATCCGAAGTATGGCTTACCACGTTTAACATCGGCATGTTATACTTGTTTGTCTTATAGGTGCAATCTATGAACAAGACATGGTAAAAACACTGAGCCAAATCCACCATCCTTGGATGTGCAAGAAAAATATGAGTCACTTTCTCATCCGGACCAACCTTAGTTTGCATGGCGTAGTTAAGTGTTTCCGCTAACCACTCTGATTGTTGCATAATCAACCTACCATTCCATTCGGTTCTCTTAATCGTTGCTTTGGCGGCGTTGATTGTGGAAATGGTGGACAAGTTATCCTTATCTTCCGCCCTTATTGCATTTAGGATCTTAAGTGGTCTAAATCCCTTCATCTGCCGAACTCTATCCATCTGATGTGGTTTTAACCGGGCATATGCAGTGTGCCCATATAAACTTGTGGGTGGATCATGGTTGTGACGCCCGTTTGGAATACTATACAATCGGAATACATCCGATTCATCATGTATTTTGAAAACAATCCTAAACGGACATTGACACTTCTTCGATTTTGTGCGATAGACCCTAGTCGTCTTCTTCTCATACTTGTAATTCTTGCCTTTGTGACTTTATCCCTTCTTACCCGCTCTCTCGCATACCATTTCCATCATGTTAGACTCGACGTGTCTACTTTGAACAACCACACACATCTTCTATTTTGCCTTAGGGATAAGCCACTCCTTAATGTCATTCTTGGTTACCCATGTCTACATTGACCAAACAATTACATTAGACAACAATTTGATCACTAATAAAATTATTGGAATATATAAATATACCGATTCGGTTAAGGTAAACGTACCAAATAAGTCATATAGTGTTGGGAGGTATCCGGACCCATTATGGATACGGGTACTGGCTGAGAGCCTTGTCGTACTACCACCTGAAAACAAAGAAGTAAAATATAACCAAAGGTTCGTCCACATACTACATGCAAAGATGCCGACTGTTACCAACTAATGTTAACGATTCTACAAATAATATTAACGACTCTGAAACATTAATGGACAGTTTCACCTGTAAGAGCCGTTACCAAACCATAAATAGAGTCGTTAGATATCGTATTAACAGCTAGAGACTCTAATGGCTTTAAATGCAGATATTCAAAATCCAATATATGTTTGATTCCTAGGAGCAGTTATTGCTAGTTTTTTGAAATAAAGTGACGGTTTTATTCACAATCAATTATCCGTTGAGTTTACTTTGCTATAAATTGAGACCTATCTCTTCCAAACTTATTCACCCATCACATTCAATCATCCTAAAGCAGTCACACATCACCTTCAAACACTAAAAATGGCTCAAAACCAGTTCAATGACATAGAAGATGTTGCTATTGTTAGAGCACACACCACTCTCACCAAGCACTCAGTTGAGGAAACGGAATGGGTGACCGCTAACGAAGACCCAAAAAGAGGGCCTTACCTTGGGAATGATAAAAACACCAATGTTTGGTGGAAACGTGTGTTTAAGGTTTTCAAAGCACTCAACGGAAATCGTAATAGGAGGACGCACATGCAGGTAAGGGAAAGGTATGCTTATTTATACAATGAATGCGTATTTCTGAGAAACGAATTGAAAGATCATAAGGACGCTTACCCAAACGAAGAACGAATGAGTAGAGTAAGTTTCTGAATCAATATGCCATTGATCAAAAATTGTTGATTTGGTTATGATTATTCAACAACACTAACTTATTAAAATAATTGTTTTTCCAGTATGTAATGGGTCGGACCAAATACGAATTAAGGTACGGACATGAGTTTTTGCACGAAGACTGCTATACTCTCTTGGAGGAAGTTGAATGGAAATTCGCCGAATATAATTAATCTCGTTTACAATTTCCTTATTGAACTATTATATGTCTTTCCCTTATGTTTTATTTCATAGCACATGTACGTTTTTTCAATTCAATATAATGAACTAGTTCAACAAAATATCGAAATGTGGCCGATTCTATGCTTGGGTCGTCAACAAATATAATATATGTGCCCGACACCATAAAAACTCGTCCAACAATTTTTAGCAGATTAACGAACATTTGTGAAACAAATGTGACCTTGCAAACAGAGTCGTCAACCTGCTAAAAGGTTGTTTGCCGACCCCTAAACTAACATGTACGACTCCTAACAAGGATTAACGACTCCGGACCAAAAACATATATACCATTCTGCCATGTTTCCTTCAAAAGTTGTTCACTCCTAACAAAGATTAACGACGACCAAACTGACACACTCTAAGAGTCGGTTGGTTGTAATTTATAAATATTAACGACCCTCTACGCTACCAGCATTTAGTGGGGAATTGAACTCTACCAAATGTGGTTGAGGTAGTTGGCTCGTTGAACTCTATAAAACAGACCCATATCTCACCTCTTCATTACCAACACCATAACTATCAACCAGATCTTCTCCTTCTCAGTTATTCATTATCCAAGAGAAACACAATGACTACCTATACTGCCGAAGAGAACTGTGCCATTACAAGAGCTTGGAAAACAGTAACAAACCACTATGATAGTCTAGGCAAAGAGATTGATGAAACATCGGATGCTTGGTGGAACCGCGTATTCATCGTTTTTGTGGCGTTGGACGGGAATCACAACTCAAGGTCCTTGAAACAAGTCAAGGAACGCTTCAAAGAGATAAAATTTGAGTGTGATGTTTTGAAAAGAGAATTTACGGCCATAAGGGAAGCCTTTCCGGATATGATGGTTACTGTAAGAGTAAGTATTTAAACATTAGGTAAAACTTATCCAAAGATTTCATCGATACTAACTAAGTTTGTTTGCGTTTTCAGATGAAGAAGGCGTATGGATACTACGAAGAACTTCGTGGGAAAAACTTTGAGTTACATGATTGCTACTTTATCTTCCATGGAACCGTGTATAATTACATGTTTTATGATTGATAGAAGAAGTGCATCGTTATTATGTATTGTGTCTAACCCTATGAAAAATGTATGACTTTTACGATTCAATGAAAGGTTGCTATGAAAACAATGAGTCGTCAATATTATAGAAGCACCAAACAACGACTCTCATTAAACATGAAGGAGTCGTCCGTTTATTGTAATATTTAACTAACGACCCTAAGAGTGATACCCACAGAGAGTACAACGTAAGTGAGTCGTTGGGCTATTAATACATTAACCAAACGACTATAGAAAACCAAAAAATGAGAGTCGTCAATGTTTAAAACATTATTTGACGATTTTTCATAACAACATATAATAGTCGTCAAGATTTTGTAACATGAATGCCGATTTTTCATAATTCTACATTAGAGTCGTTTATGACCAACAGAAATACCTAACGACTATTTAGAGTCGGCAACTTATAATACTAACGACACTAACGACCCTCACTCTGAGTAGTTGCATTGTGTCCATGAATCGACCACTTGGAGTGCCATTCTAGGAATTTGAAGAGTATAGGAAGTTTACCTGATTGTTTTCAGCTCCGGGTTCTTCATTTGGAGGATTGGTTCTTTCATTTTGAGCAATAGGATCTTCATTTGCATCATTTATTAAGAAGAATTAATTGGGGGATATGGGAATTAATTGGGGGATATGAATTACTTCCCCCAACCCATGGTGTGTGCTAAGGGGTGACTTTTGGTTATGAATATACTAAAATACCCTTCCCTCAAAAAAAAAAAAAAAAAACTTAAAATCAAAAAACAAAATCATATCCCCCATTTCCATCTCCACTTCTTCCCTCAAAATAAAAATTAAAAACTTAAAATCAAAAATCTAAATCATATCCCTCATTTCCATCTCCGCTTCTTATTAATCTTATTTAGGGGTAGTGTTTTGAAACCCAAATATTCTCCATTCCCTTTCAAATTCTAAACTCTCCCCACTCTATATCAAATTCTCTTCACCTCACTTTAGAAACGATTTTTTTTTTATTCGGAAGTGATGAAGATCATGCTGAAAGTGATGATGACCATGCCGGAATTGATGAAGACCATGCCGGTGTCATCGGTTCCGGCATATGGTCTTTATCAATTCCTATATGGTCTTCGTCACTTCCATTTTGAATTTTTCATGGATTTAAAAAGCTTGGTACCGGCATGGTCAGTTGATATGAAGACCATGCCGGTATTTTTTCCGGCATAGTTTTCATATTTATTTCCTATGCAGAAAAACAATACCGGCATGGTCTTCATATCAATCCGACCATGCCTAATCACCAAGCTTTTTAAAGCCAGGAAAATTCAAAATGGAAGTGAGGAATACCATGCCGGAATTGATGAAGACCATATGCCGGAACACGGAGACCGGCATGCCCGATAATTTCCTATCAATGCCGGTAGTCAAGTGAAAAAAAAATCAACATTCTGGATACTTTTCATTCTATTCCTAAGCATAGGTATTTAAGCAAAATACTATGCCGGAACAGTAAATGACGCTCGAAAAAAAACTATTACCATGCCGGCACTGCTCAAAACCAAAAAAATCAACATTCTAAGATCAAAACCAGGAAAAAAATCGTGGCAAACAATTTATGAACATTTCCAACAATTGCCTTATGAGTTTTTGGTTGAATACCATCCTAAGACCAAGCTTTTTCAGATGCAACAATGGTGGATTCAAAGAAAAAAATCAATTTTTCAACCTCTTATTATCAGTAATTATCTCATCACAATCATCTTCCCATTTTCAAAAAAAGAAATTCCTCTCAAATATTTTTTTGCCTCCTTCTACTCTCACCCAAACACAAATAAAAATACACACTAATTTATCCCCCAAATACTTAACATTTACTAATTATACTTAATCACTAATCCTAATTAGTGGGGGCTAGATTAGGAATTAAAAAAAAATTTACATAGGGGGTCACCCAGAATTGCTATTGGGACACCTATTTTGTCCCGTAGCTATATCCCCCAATTAATTCCCATATCCCCCAATTAATTCTTCTTTATTAAAGCTTCCTCTAATAACATCTCTTCATCAAACATCCAATCCATAGGATTAGATGAGACAATCTCACCATCAACAAATCATTTATGTTGGTTGAATCTTCACTTAACTCATTTCCTCCACTACAATCACTCATTTCAAATAACCTAAAATTTCAAAAAAACTCACTCTTTTCCTCTCTACCAAACCCTTTTTTTTCTTATATAAACTCAAATTTTACCCAAAATCATATTTTATCTAACTTAAAAGATTAACAACTAATCTTACTTAATTAACTCAATTAACATTAATTATTTTAGGGGTAGTTTAGGAATTTCAAAAATTTAGGATAAGGGGTAGCACCAAAGTGCTATTGGGAGATTTACTATTCAGGCCCCCAATTAGTTCTCCCGGCCCCCAATTAATCCTTGTTTTAAAACCTTCCAAGTGAATATCGCCGGCAATTTCATTCCATAAAATGGAGTGAAGCGAAACGAAATTGCCCACTTTGTAATGCAGAATATGAATCATGGTTCTTCTTTTGCTGGGAAATTTGAAGTATATTTTCGATTACTTTTGATATTGAAATAACCGGTCCAGACCATTTTCGTGTTGAGAGGCAAAGAGATCGTGTTGAGATTGTTAAATTAGGGTTTTCATAGTATTGATTTTAAGTTCATTATGCCAAGAAGTTCAAGACATAAGTCTTCTCATCATATGTCTCATCAAGATAAACAAAACCCAAAAGATGTAGATTTTGAAGAAGCAGCAGAAGAGGTATTGAGCTTCAAAGAAAAGAATGGTAGATTTCAAAATCTCATTAGATCTTCAAAAGCTCACATTTAGGAATTCAAAGAATTGTAAACTTGTTGGGTAATGGTGGTGGTGATAATTTAATTGGAGGAGTGGTGGTACTAAGTAGTTCGAAGAGGCGGAAAGAGAAGGGTGTGGACGGACCTGTGGAAAGGCGGTGAAGGTGTTATCAGTGAGGAGAAATTAGTTGATGAGGGTGGATGGAAACCGAAGGTTGGTTTGAAAAGTAAGTCTAGCAGTAATAGTAGAAGACATGAGGATAGGAAATCAGAGAGTATTGTTGTGGAGAAGGAGGAGGTGGTGGTGAAGAAAAGTGTTGTTAGTAATGGTAAGGTTGAGGTGAAGACATCCAAGTCTGATATGGATTAGAGTAAGAAAAAGGTTCATTCTAAGGAGTTTACTAAGGAGAAAGAACATAGGTCATCAGAGAGAGACAAGAAGAATCAAGGTGTGCGGCCTGAAAGAAAGATTGATTCAGGGACGGTGGATGTGAAGAAACATGTAGCAAATGCTGGTAAGGTCACTTATTGCTTTGTTTATTAGTGTTGGTTAGAATGTTTTTTCTGGTATTGTTGAGTTAGCTACTTGAGTTAGTGTTGATATTGATATGCGGGTGTTATGTAGAGTAGGTAAGACTTAGTAACATCAGTAGAAATTGTTGAACTATTATCCCACACAAGTAATTGTGACATTGCCAACTTATAAATGGAAAAGGGAGACATAGTACATTGCTTTGATGGGGAAATGAGGATATATCTATATATTTTTTCTTTTGCAAGGTTTGGTTTTATCTCCATTGAACCAAAGTCGCCTGACTTGGGCATTCATGGGAAATATTTAGGGGCTGTTTTGTACCCGCCTGATATTAGGAGGACCGAGGACTATTGTTGATCCCTATCACTCATATGTAATGTGTCAAAGGAGCAATTGAACTTGGTTGCGTTACCTTCAACTTGGTTACTTCATCATGGTTGTATTTGTATTAATCCATGTTTAGAGTTCAAATGTTTCAAATTATCGTAATCATTAATACAGAACACTTGTTAATCACATTTTTGTGTCCATTTATTTTACGCATTTTGATTGGTGGGTAGAAGTTATATGCTAATCAAGAATGAAATGAAGGAATTAGTTTTACGAACTGTGTGGGAAGTTTTTCCTAGACTTGTGCAACATTTAGTTATTTTCGAACTCAGGATTTGGACATATATATTATCTGACAACGGGATTCTCTTTTGTTTTTCTAGATCTTGACAATGCGTTTTCTCGTAATCCATGAACGAACGAGAAAGAAATTGATCCGTTTTAAAACCATTATTGTCTTAAAGTTGTAATCCTTAATATGAAGTCCGGATAAATTGCTTGAGCACGTTACTTTTGAAGGTTGATGACTGTAACTATGAGTTGTGGTGGTTGTGCATAAATTCTTGCTACAAAATGTGTCTCTATCCCGTGATTCTTGGGAACTTGTATACAATGTGAATTGCTTTACGTCTCTGTTGTTTACTTTAAGCAGTCCAGTTTATGCATTTTCGTTTTTGTTGGGGACATCTTTGCTTACCTGGGAATCTGTAACTTATTAAGTTTCTACCACATTTTTTATAGATAGAGGCAAAAGCATGATGAGTTGCGAAATCATGAGTTGGAGACGGAACTTGAGAATCGAATCAGGAGGAGGAGAGATGATCCTAATGACAAGGATAAATATCACGATGATAGCAGAGATGCTAAAGAGAGTCAACCGTCACGGGATGATCGGACCAGGAGTTCAAGTTACAAGGAAGAAAAGCAACAAGATTATAGGTATAGAGAAAGTCTTCATGATGATATGCGCAAGGACAAGCAGAAAATGATAAGTATAGATAACGCTAGTATGAAGATTCATGTAAGGACCACACAAACCGAGATGACAAGCGCAGAGATGATTATTTGAAAGATCACTCAGGTCAAAGGTCTGATAATAAGTATCCCAGAGATTAAAAATCGAAGCCCACAGGAGAAATCTAAACCTCAGGAACGTGAAGGTAATGGCAGTCCACTTAATGATGACCTTGTCACCAATTACAAAGACAGTAGAGGAAAAAAGAGGTGCTCTGATGTTAATGATGAATACAGTGATCTTATATCTCGTAATGCCAAGAAGCACCATCACTCAGTGTCAGAGAAGAAAACACCAAGCAATAGCAGAAAATAATCACCTGCTGATTGGGGAAGATCCTAGTCGCGGCATATGGATTATGATTCTACTGTGAGCTCAACTAGATGCAGAAGTCCCAGCCCCAATGGTCATCCTGTCAAGGATCAATTCAGGTAATCCATATATTTCTCCTTCATAATTGTAAACTCTCCTGCCATGACTTTCAGGAAAGTCATGATGGATAGTGAATGCTAGATAATGACCACGGGGCGATGGTTCGGCATATATTATGCAAATTGCTCAAATTTTCACCGTTTAATAGTTATTTAGAAAAGTTGAATTGTAGGTCCACAAGAATGTCTGTGCCAGTCTAGAGAAGAATCCATGTAATGCTTGTTGAACCCTTTAACCGTATGTTGTCTCTTTTACAGGACTAGTTCAAAAGCAGAATCTCAGTACAGGGGTTGTTTCAGATGAAAGCGTTTGATATAATGTCACTCCTTTAAGAGAGCGTAATAGTGTTCGTGGGATTTCTGAGAGAGCTTCTGAATTTTGGCCAGCAGAGAAGCACAGATGCACAACAAAGCCCTCCAAAGAGGAAGGAAAACATTTGGCTGATTTTTCAGTGGAAAGGTGGTTGAAGAGCTAGTATCTGCTCATATGATGGTTGAAGAACTAGTCTCTGCTCAAATGTTGGTGGAATAATCAGGCCCTTCTCCATAGATGGTTGATGATTCAATTCCCCCTGCTGATTATGAAGAATTCAGGGAACCTGGCCTAAACTATGATCGGAAAATAACAGAAGTTCGACGCCCGATTTCTGTTGTAGGGTAAGAGTCAGTTCTGGATTCTGATCAGGAGAGAGTACGCAACCTTGTTCCAAGTTTTTATCAGGAGGAACCGGAACCAGTTGCATATCATCATCACAAAGTGGTGGACCTGGTCGCTGAGGAAGATGCCGTTGTCATTTCAAGTGATTAAGAAGGTGCTGACGGCGCAACTGGTACTGATGCTGAATGTAGTAAGTCTGTCAATGGTACAATTTAGGTTATACCCACGAGAAATGTGAGGCTTTTACATCGAAAACACTTTGTGAAACCCCTGAAGTTTGTGATTGTCTCTCATAATTGCCGGAAAAGTGTTGTTAGTAATTGTAAGGTTGAGGCGAAGATGTCGAGGTCTGATGAGGATTCAAGTGAAAAAGAGGTTCATCACAAGGAGTCTACTGAGGAGAAGGAAAGTAGGTCGTCAGAGAGAGAGAAGAAGAATCAAGATGTGTGGCGTGAAGCAAAGATTGATTCAGAGACGCTGAGTATGAAGAAAGATGTAGTAAATTCTGGTAAGGTAACCTATTGCTTTATTTACTTATTTTTATTAGAATATTTTTGTTCGTATTGTCGAGCTAGCCACTTGAGTTAGTGTTGGCATGCGGGTGTTGTGAAGAGTAGGCAAGGCTTAGTAACATCAGTAGAAACTGTTCAACCATAATCATACACAAATAATAGCTTGTTAGTAGATCTAGGTTAATTATGACATTGCCAACTTATAGATGGAAAAAGGTGACATAGTACATTGCTTTTTTGGGGAGATGTTTTTTTCCCTCTTGTAAGGCTTGGTTTTTCTCTCCGTTGAACCAAAGTCACCTAACTTGGGCATTGATGGGAGATATTTAGAGGCTGTTTTAAACCAGGTTGCTGACATTAGGAGGATTATTGTTGATCACTATCACTCATATGTCCATTAATGTTTGCATTAAATGTGTCATAAGAGCACTGAATTTGGTTACATCATCATGGTTGTATTTGTGTTCGTCCATATTTAGAGCTCAAATGTTTCAAATTATCGTAAACAACAATACAGGACACTTGTTAATCACATTTTTGTGTCCATCTTAAGAATCTTTGATTGGTTAGTAGCATTATATGCGTATCATAAAAGAAATGAAGGAATTAGTTTTACGAACTCTGGGAACTTTTTTTCTAGACTTGTTCTAGATCTTAACAATGCATTTTCTCTTGATCCATGAACGAATAAAAAACAAATTGATCCATTTTCAAACCATTATTGTTTTAAAGTTGTAATCCTTAATATGAAGTCTGGATATATTGTTTGAGCAGGTTAACTTTTGAAGGCTGATGACTGTAATTGTGAGTTCTGGTTGTTGTGCATAAATTTTTGCTACAAAATGTGTCTATTTTGTAATTATTGGGGAACCTGGATAAAATGTCAATTGCTTTACCTGGGAATCCTTTTTGGTGTGGACATTTATGCTTACCTGGGAAACTGTAACTTATTAATTCTTTTACTGCAGTGTTTATAGAGAGGCAAAAGCATGATGAGTTGCGAAATCCTGAGTTGGAGAGGGAACTTAAGAAACGAATCAGGACTAGGAGAGATGGTTATGATGACAAGGCTAAATATTATGATGATGGCAGAGATGCTAGTCGAGTATCGTCATGATCGGACCAGGAGTTCATGGTACAAGGATGTAAAGCAGCAAGATGATAGGTATGGAGATAGTCATCATGAAGATCTGGGCAATAACAAGTAGAAAGATGATAAGCACAGACAAAGTTATTATGAAGAGCTGCTCAAGGACAAGCAAAAAGATAATAGGTACAGAGAAAGTCATCATGATGATATGTGCCAGGACAAGCAGATAGAGGATAAGTATAGAGAAAGTCGATATGAAGAATCACGCAAGGACCACACAAAAAGAGATGACAAGCGCAGAGATGACTACTTAAAAGATCACTCAGGTCAAAGGTCTGACAATAAGTATCCCAGAGATGAAAAATGGAGCCCACAGGAGAAGTCTAAACGTCAGGAATGTGAAGGTGATAGTAGTCCACATAATGATGACCGTGTTACCAACTACAAAGACAGTAGAGGAAAGAAGAGGTACTCTGATGATCTTAAATCTCGTAATGCCAAGGAACACCACCATGCAGTGGCAGAGAAGAAAACACCAAGCAGTAGCAGAGAAGAATCACCTGCTGATAGGGGAAGATCACAGTCGCGGTTTAGTCCAGCCCTGATGCTCATCCTGTCAAGGATCAGTTCAGGTAATCCATATTCTTCCCACTTATTATTTTAAATTCTCCTGTCATGCCTCTCTGAAATGATGGATTATGAATGCAAGATAATGACCACTGGGTGGTGGCTTGGCATATATTGTTCAAATTGCTCAATGTTCAAGTTTAATAGGTATCCAGAAAAGTTGGATTTGTAGGTCCACATGAAATATCTGGCCTGTCTAGAGAAAGAGTCCATGTAATGTTTGTTAAAATGCCATCAGTACAAACTATTAAGCTATTCGTAGCTTTCACATAATGGTCTAGCAGTCTATGACTCAAGTATAAGAAGAGGAATAAATATATTCTGTGACATGATGTACATAAGATCTTGGAGTTGAAAGCTGTGTGTCTGGGCTAGGTTCGAAGCACATGGCTCCCCAAACATCGAATAATCCTGTAAGTGTTTAACCCTTCACCGTCTGTTGTCTCTTTTACAGGACTAGTTCAAAAGCGGAATCTCATTACAGGGAACCTGTTTCAGATGAAAGAGTCCGATCTAATGGCACTTCTTTAACACAGCATAGTAGTGTTCATGGGATTTCTGAGAGAGCTTCTGAGACAACAAAGTCCTCCAAAGAGGAAGGAAACCATTTGGCTGATTTTTCTGCGGAAAGGTCTCCAGTATGTGATAGACAGGCCTCACTTCAGTGTTGATAGATATATCCTACTCCTCAACAAGCCATGAGAGAAGATATTCTAACAGAGGAAATGTTATCTGAAGTCTTGATATGGAAGAATCTAGAGAAAAAAATGTCAGAGGAAGCAGGGAACTGCCTTTGGAGAAGCCAGTAGCAGATGAGATCATCGTTCAACCCAAACAGTCACTTTCCGAGCAATTCCCTATCTATTCCTACAACACCCTATTTCAGGGGCGGGGCTTCCGACCCTTCAGTTTATGGTTTGTCAGAAGAAGATAGTAGAGGCAAGTCCAATTGTTATTGGAGGACTGGTGATTTAAATGTGGGAAGAGGGCTGGGTAATGCATGGAAGGGCATTCCAAACTGGCCTTCACAATTACCAAACAACTTGTGCCTTTTCAGCATAATCTATCTCCAAGAGGATTTCATGCAATGATGCAGCAATTTCCCGCTCCACCTTTGTTTGGTAACCACCCTGGGATTCCTTATCACATGCCTGATGCTGATAGATTTGCTGTTCAGATGCATGGATGGCATGGAAATAGAAATGGTGTCTTGGGGATGAGTCTCATAAATGGGTGACCAGATTAGGATCAGAACAGACACATGCTGAATGGTGGTGGCTGAGATGGGAATTCAGATACACGGAAGGGGAAAAAAAATAATCCTGCAGCACCTGAAAAAGACGATCATGGTCTATCTTCCACACCAGAACCTGCTAAAACATCACGTCTTAGAGGTGCTCATTTCTGCCATGTTTATCTTTCTAAACTTGACATCTCAGTGGTTCTTACTCATTCTCAATTATATAAGCAGTGTGTGAGTTTATCTGAGATAGAAGGAAATTCAGTGAGTGATTATGACTCTAAACATGCACATTTCAAAGCATGATTTTAAAGGTAGATTCTGTACCTTGAGAGCTTGGCTTCATCGACTTCTTTTCTTTTCCTATTGGTCTTGGACTGATCACATCTATATTCTGACAGGAATTGGATGAATCAAGATTGAAGATGTCCAACTCGACTCTGGGTGCTTCACTTTTCCCCATAGAAGGATACTGTGTTTTCCAGGTATATTCATGTCAGGATCCTAATTACTTGCAAATATATGTACCTGTAGGATAAAATTCTGACAGAGCAGATATGCAAGAAGTTCATGAGTATGGAGCTTCGTAAGCTGGGGAACGTTGTTAATGCTCTATACGATTTTCTGATTTCCTTACATAAAGCTAGTTCAAATGTACCAAAACTAGGAACATAAACTATCTTCTAGGGCTCTGTATTTTCTATTTGTATTCAATAATCTATCAATAATTTCTCATCTGCAGAGAGCCATGCTCCTTTACAGGAAACAAGGTGAAGAAACCCAAACCAAAGTTCCTCTCTTCTCCCTACCTGGGTCACGGATCTTCATGGCTATTTTGTCTCGGATGACATGTCTGTCACTGTTAACAATCCTAAAGCTTTTCATATGCTCTTTGTTGGTGACATTTTGAGTGCTGTTTAGGAAAACCTTTTTGGAGTAAGAGGTGAGTGGTAACTCTGCATCTTGGATTTCATCTTTTTATGTGGTTAATGCTGATGGCATACTTGAAGTCTGGTTACAATGTTCGGTTGAAATTTATGTAGATTTAAAGCTCAATAGAAACGCTTATTATCCTGACAGCATTGTATGGTCTGATTCTTGTACCTAGAGTAAAACTGACGGCAACTATTTTTCTTGTATGATGAATCTAATACCTAGCATATTGATTCTCATTCAGGAGTACCCTGAGTTGGCCGGTAAATATGAATTGTTGCATTTCTGGTTAATCGTGAAATTAGTTTCTATTGGGTATCGCGTGGAGCTTCATTTATATCTTTGTCCAGGTGGTCTGTTTTGGTATGCTTGGATGCTGTCTGTTTTGGTATGCTTGGATGCTTTCACATAGTTGATTCTATCAAGAAACTCTACTAGAATGAGCCAATACAAGTCAGTGAAACTCGATTTGGTGGTAGAATAATTTTTTTGGAGGTTGTGTTTGAAATGCACCTTGGTGCGGAACAGGCAGTTTTGCCGGCAACATTAAGTGGTGTGTCTACATGGATGTCTTAACTTATGGGTGGATTCATTTAACCGATTTCTATTGTTATGAGGCTTTCTCCATCAGGTACTGGTGCTATCGACTATCGAGTCTTGCTTATAATTTGAAATGAAACAGTTTTTGCTTTGATGGTAAACAGTAATAATCTAAAATCTAACGAGAAAAAAATGTTCCCTATTATGTAATCCCCATCTTATACTGCCAGCATATCATAATTTAGATGAACTAACTAACTTAGTTAGTATGATGGGAAGGAAAGATAAGAGGGGGAAATGGAACCGTGTTCCATATTTTATTACTCAATTTTGTTACAAAGGTACATCCATAATGGGAAGGAACTGGCGTGTTCCATATTTTATAGCCTAACTTAATAAGTCGGTAAGAGAGGTAAATGACAAGAATTCATCCTTATCTTTTTCCGTTAGGGAGGTGTAGATATATTTGGAGACTTCTCGACTCTTCTGGGCATTACAAATGGTGGGCCACTAATAAGTGATGTGGTCACATAACACCCCCTTGGACCACCATCGAAGAAAAACCGTTGCCACGTTACAACTTTTGCCAGAAAAATTGGGCAAATTTAAAACTGGTTGAGGAAAAAGTATAACACTAGTAGCCTTTAGTGTGATGATGGTAATTACACATATTCTCCCATCGCTGAAACCGTGTCAAGAAAACCATTTAGGAAAAACCTGAACTTGGAGTGACATTGGTCATCGTCATGACTTCCGTCAAAATTGCATCAGGAAAGCCATTTTAGGACAAAACCTGAGTGCCTGCGCCAGGAAAACCACTTGGGACAAAAACCCGAGCGCCAGAAAAATACTTCCCACGGAAAATTGCGTTAGGAAAGCCACTTGGGACAAAACCTACATGCATGCGTCAGGAAAACCGCTTGGGACAAAACCTACATGCATTTTCTTGGAAAACCGCTTGGGACAAAACCAGAGCGCCTAAAGTTCATGATAATGCTGACGTCGATGCTAATGTTGCCTCGTTAAAACCTCATCTGGAAAACCACGTGGGACAAAACCAGACTAAAGGAAAAGAGTACAACAGACGTGGTGCTGGACACGCAAATGCTGCCTCGTTAAAACATTGACAAGGAAAGCCCAACGGGACAAAACCTTAGTGAAGGAAAAAGAGTACAGCGCGTTGAAGTCCACCCAATGATTCTACGACTTTACTCCCCCTGAAGCATGACATCTTAATGCGGTTGGTGGTGCAACTATTATATGGCCTTTAGAAAACTGCCTTACTATTTACAGCTTATGGAGGATTGACTGCAGGTCTTGCGCCGAGTGCACCACTAACAATGTACACCTCACACTTAGATCCTCCATCCGTTGCACACCAAATTTAGTTTTCCGCTTTAACTTCAGGCATAACAATGAAACCACCTTTTGTAAACTCATAAATACTGTAGAATCAATTTCAGCCTCTAAAATTGTAACCTGTAAAACAAAAGTTGGAAAAAACAAGATAATGCATGCATTAAATCCATGTATGGTATTCTGGACCATAAATTCAACGTACGTATCAGATAGATCGATCACTTCCCTCTTTTCATAGTAATAGTGCTAATTTAGTAGCACAACAAGTATCATGAGTACCAAAATTGGATACTCTAGTCTATATAGACAGGCTATGCTAGCATGATCTAGAACTTCAGGTCGAGTAATTGTTTCACTTTTCAATGAGATCTCATAGTTTAGTTCATGCGTGGATTTCAGCGCTACTAAGGGCTCTTTAAGAAGCCATAAATGATATCATCGATCCATTCAGATTTTAACCTTATACCAAGAACATAAAACATATATAAATATTGTTCACGAATTTCTCCTATGTGGTGATAATAATTTATTTCAAGCCTGACATAGTTCACAAGATCAGGTGGCTGCCTGATTCAGAAACTCGAATCCTTCAGGTATTCATTACAATCAACAACAAAATGCAATATGAGTCCTTCAAGGACTACCACGCTAAAGTGCATCAATTGTAGGAGAACATTTTAGTTTTCAGAACAAATCCTGAGGTTCAGCAGGAAACCCTCAATTGCACTTAGAGCGATAATACTACTCTCTCTGCGCTTTATCTCAAACACCAACCTGTAACATTCAGGCCTCACAATTTTACGGTGCGAGTCGGATCCGATCTTTTGCGCTTTTCCGAGAGATTCCATCCTCTACCTTAGTTATAGAGGAACAAATTATATGCCCACAAATCACAGTGTCGATATTCCTCTGCATAGGGGCATATATCTACCGACTTAAATATATAATCGACAATTATATAGATCCCACACATTTGTCTAATGCATGCACATTCAATAAACGTTTCATAGACTGGTACCAGAGCCACTTGAGGGGCATTATCACCTCCTCATTTTCAATATGGAGTTTCAAACTTAGAGAATGTGGATCATATCCTGATAGTTTCCACGAGCACTATCTGTAGTCTCTCTTTGAGAGCACTACATATTAGAAAAGTGATTGGACTCTCTTTTAACAGGCATATATGAGGCGGTTATTCGGGCCTCAAGCGTGTTTTAACACACGATTTGGTCATTGCGAGATGCATGATTTAACCTGCTGTGACAACTTCTTGTGCCTGCATCCTCAAGCAAGTGACA